>VZTT01028689.1:0-17117 GCA_013400855.1 Buphagus erythrorhynchus | reverse complement strand
AGCAGTGGTTGGTGTCAGTGATGCGTATTGCTCCCAGCTGCAGACGGATGCTCTCTGATGCAGAACAATAACTTGTTATGTCTTAAAGATGCAGGAAACAGGACTCACAGACCACAGATTTCTGAAACTCACAGAGGACTTTTGAATGCCTTGATTTTTGTCACTCTTCTTGATGCCAGCTGCTTTTGAGATGTCTGTTTGTTTGTTGCACTCATCACCAGGCCATCTTCTTCAATGTTCGTTTAAGAATTTCAGCTTGGCTTCACAGAAAAATACACTCAAAAACATTAATGATTTTTTGAAATGTCTGACTCTTTGAAAAGCATTTGGAACTTATTAGCCAAAAAGCATTACATGCAACTGTGAAAGTATTAGGAAACAATACTGTGTAAAACACAGAGCATTTGGCTAGGACAGGCTCTGGATGTGCCATTCACTTCATATATGCTGTCAATCCCTTTTCTTTGTTGCCTACTGTACAAAAGAAATTTTTTCCACCTTCAAAGTACATTATTTGTATTTGCGACCAATAACAGGGTCACCTAAAGGAATTTAGATTTGTAAAATTCTTAAAGTAATTTTGAACTTGCAAATTCTTGTCCACAGTCCAGGGATGGTTAAAGGGCACATGCACTATGTGTGGATCAGTTTGTTTTTATTGTGCTGAAAATGAAGGTGGTAGATTTGTTGCACATGGATAGATCAATATAGTGATATGATTCTCTTACATGTATGCATCTCTATCCCCACAAAAACAACTTGTCCTAACAGAAAAGCTCTGTCTCCTGTGTTTTTTCTGTGCCATGGTGAGGTTCCTTTGGTCATATACTATGAAGTCACATAGTATTTACTATGTCTTGCAATTCTATTGCAAATAATGGGGGCTCTCCAAATCAGTACTCAGGCTCTATAATTCAAGCCCTTGCCTTAAGATGACACCACTTAGCTAAAGAGCCCCCATAGCCATATGAGGATTGATTTTCACAACAGGAATTTTTCATGGCCTTACCTTAGGTTACTGAGAACAGCCCTAGGTCTTTACAGTCTTCTGCCATACTCCCTTTGCAAAATGGAAATCTTTTGAGTTACATATATATTTATATGTAATTTCAAATTTTATATATTTTTATATATATGAATGTAAAAACCAGTCACATAGCAAAGGAAAAGCAAAATTAAACATCAAAATATAGGAGAAAAGCCTACAAAAGGACTCTGTGTGCAGAGTATATATATGTATAGATGTATATACACATGCACACACAACTTTCTGGATGATTTCTGGTTACATCTCAGTTAGAGCTATGATGTATCCAGGGTGCTTAGGTGATTGGTTTCCCTATGGTGCTTTTTGCATCACATAAAAATAATACTGTTTGAAATAGATAGCTGCTATGGATCAGGAAAAAACTTGTTCAGAATGCCACAGAGAATTTATTGGAAATATGTCTCGCTTAACTGTTAGTGAAGCAGGTTTTTTGGTTTCTTTTTGAAAAGCACCTGCCAGCATAAGAACAGCATTTTTATGTCAGTGATTGTTTCATATCAGAGTTTGTGTACCATAGACTTACTGTCTTCTAGTAGTTTTCTCATAAACAACAATTATATTTATCTATATTTATATAAAATAAATTTCAACTTTGTTTTCCTTTTAGCAAAATATTCTGTATTTCATGAGGTTAGGGACTGTTTTTGCCAAGAGACTGGTTTTTGCCACTTGTAAAAGTCATTATCCTACTGGCTTCAGTCAAGATGGCCAAGTGCAACATACGGAATTGCTGTTCTGTGGAAATGTGTTTATTTTTCCAAGAGGTGATTGTGGCTCCCAGAATAGCTTCTGTATGACTGTGTAGTAAATTTTAGATTTGCCAGTCTTGGCACTGTCCTTTCAAGCAATTTATTTCCTCCTCCATATTACTTCAATGGTATCTTTAATGAGTATATGTCTCGAGCAGTCACAAGGGCAATTTGAGTCCACCTCATTTCCTGGTAAACATGCAGCCTTCAGTGAAATAAGCTCTTCTGCATTTTAAGTTGTGTGCAAACTTTCACTTGCATTTATTAGCACTTCCTCAGATCAGCCAGTGTATATTACAGCAGAAAGTGGAAAAGAAGACCTTTATTTTATTCAATTCTTAGGTGAGAAGAGTAAGAGGAAATAAAAGCATAATGTTTATTTTTAGTATTGATATTGCTAAAGTGGGTAGTGCAAATCAAGCTTGATTGCTTTTATTCTAACAAGACCCTTGAATATTTGTCATGGTTTAACCCCAGCTGGTAACTTAGCCCCACACAGCCATTCACTCGCCCCTTCAGTGGGATCAGGGAAAGAATCAGAAGGGTAAAAGTGAGAAAACTCAACAGTTGAGATAAAATTTAATGGGTAAAGCAAAAGCAACACACCAAGCAAAGGAAAACAAGGAATTAATTCACCATTTCCCACAGGAAGGCAGGTGTTCAGCCATTCCCAGGAAAGCAGGGCTCCATCACACATAATGGTGACTTGGGAAGACAAACAACATTACTCTAAATGTCCTACCCTTACTCCTTCTTTCCCCCAGTTTGCATACTGAGCATGATGCCATATGGTATGAAATATCCCTTTGGTCAGCTGTGGTCAGCTGTCCCAGCTGTGTCCCTCCCAACTCCTTGGCACCCCCAGCTGCTCTCTGGTGGGATGGACTGAGGAGCAGAAGAGGCCTTGACTCTGTACAAGCCCTGATAAGCAGCAGTTAAAACATCTCTGTGTTATCAACAGTTTGCAGCACAAATCCAAAACACAGCCCAATAACAGCTATGAAGAGAATTTATTCTACCCCAGCCAAAACTATCATGATCTTTTTATCCAAAAAGACACTGACAGGTATAGAAAATTGGTAGAAGTTTTGTTTGGAAACCAGGGAGAAATCTCAAAGCATTCCTCAGTGATTGGGAGAAAAAGCATATTACAGGGATGTTGCAACATGAAGAAAGCATCAGAAACACAAAGGAGGCAGAAGAAAGTCTAGGGAAGCAGAGGAAGGCCTATCTAAGGAGAGCAGCAATTAGATGGCTGCTCTTTCTTGCAATTTGATTAAACAAATCTTGTCAACAGCAACAATTAAGGCTGTGAATCCTGACAAATTTATTAAAAATGCATTGTATGGTATTTTCACTTCCTGCAGAGCAGTCTCATTAAGCATTTCCCTCCCTGGGACCCTTGTGTAGGCTCGATTGCTAAACTTCCACAAGTGACAACATCCTTCATGCCTCATGGGACAGAAGCCAAGGTGCCTTCTGAAGAGGATGTATCGCTTTTCCTGCCAGGGGCTGGAAGGGGACAACGCAAAATAGACTAAAAGAAGCAGTGATTGTCTTTGGGAAGGGTGGCTGGTGGTCTGGGACCACATTGCTGAGAGCAATGGGAGGTGACAGCCGTTTGGAGAGGGGACGTTCCTCAGTAGAGTTCCATCCACAGCTCTATTTATCAGGGCTTTGCCAAGGACAAATGTTTGGGGCTGGAGAGCAGAGGGCTGTGGGGCAGGGGGAACTTTCTGCTCGTGAGCTCTCAGCACTTTTCAGCTCTGTAGGGAAGATCTGAACTGCTTGGCTGTAACTGCTTGGGATGGGGCAAGCGTGGTGCTTGTCTTCTGCAAGGTCTCATTTTAGAAACAAGCTTTATCTCACAGTCTGTCCTTGTCAGAAATAAACTAACAGGCCTGTTCATATTCTCAAAAAATTACTTCTGTTCCCAAATTATTATTTTCTTCATTTTGGAAAAGAGATTTACAACTGAAATACCACAAAAATTGAGTTGCTGCTTTACTGATAAGGTGATGTTTACATTTACTTGTGGGCTGCCTCTGTAACACCAGCTAAAGACAGACAGAAAATTTTCCAGTCTACCTAAACCCAAAGTCTTTCCACCTTCCTTTCTTTTCAGCTTTAATGCCATGTTGTCCTATATACTGAGTTATGATAATTAGTAATAGAAAAATCCTTTAAAAAAATACTGAAAGCCTGACTTATTTTTGTATCAATAAAGCTTTTGTAATTTCTCAGCTGTCTTGTAGCTTCAGAGAAAATTCAGAGTACCAGCAGAATAAGTGTAGTGTGGGAGGGGTTCAGCTGAAGCATAAATTAACTGTATTTCATTTCCCCTTAATAAAGAATTTCAGTTTTTTCACAGCTAACTGTATAATCAATTTGATCCCCTGCTGGCTTGCTAACTTGCTGTTGGCTTTGCTTCAATAATATCAAGCCTGTAATGAGGGAAATGGGAGGCTCTAATCACACAGAGGAGAAATAAGCAGCTGCAATTGAACGTGTAGTTTAACTGTGCAGAATTTTGCTGTGGCTTTTATCGCTGAAGAGCTGCAATACATTTCCCCCCATGTCCGCCTTGCTTTGGAGACTAAAAAGCAGTGTACTCCTCCAGACTCATTAATCATATTTTACTGATTGGGTGACACTAAATACTTAAATCCTATTCAGTTTTCGGCAGCCTTGAGCTCACTCCTTCATCTCTGTAAAGTTTTAGCTGTAAGCTGTACTTGTGTAGCCAGGGTGCATTGCAGCTCTGCTTTGCTGTGTTAGGAATGTCACATAATTCGTTCCATTCTGCTGTGAAATTGTTAGTCAAAGTATGCTTTAATTGCAACATTATTGTGCCACAAGTCTGGGAGTGCTTATAAAGAAAAAAAGAGAATAAATACAGTATAATAACTGCTGAGTTTGTTTTTCCTGCCTTCACCATGCCTAGAAATTATACCCTGTGTTATGGGTTTGTTCAGTTACTCACTTGTAATTCCACATTTTTTTTCCAACACTTTGGGTATACAAGACACAAGTTAAACATACAAGATAAACAAAGATTATCTTTAGTCACAGTATCGCCAGACAAAAGACTCTTCTGAGCTAGCAGTCTCCACGCCTACATTTCTATTTCTGCTCTTCATTCTAAATGCTCTACTTCTCGCTGCAGATAATCTGCCTGGCAGAACTCTGCAAAAAGGAAAGTCTTTGTGTCAAATTAAACATTTTAGGTGTTTGTCTGGAGGTTTTTTTTTTGTTTGGATTGGGTTTTGTTTGACTTCACTATTTGTGGGGGAATGACTTCTGCTTCATATTTGAGGGTTTTTTCCTTGCCAGTGCATGGGGGAAATAACTGGTGAGAAGAAGTGGGGGTTAAAGTTCAATTTTAGTTTTCTGCGTCATTTGATCTCATTTTGACTTGTGGCCATGTGATCAGGCAGAATTCAGTGCAAGGAGAGGCAAAGTGGGGGAGGCTGAGCTAGTGTCAGAAAAGCTTAGAACAAAAGTAAAGATCATTAACTAAAATTTGGTTTTGTTTACTTCTCCCCCCCAATTGTTAATATAAAAGTATACTTCATACACAATTTCTTGTTGCTTCATGTCTTGTTTAAGAGCCCACTATATGTAGAGCCCTGATGAAAAAAGTTTTTTTTTTATTGCCCACAAGCATCACAAGTCAATATTGCTGCAAAGTTATCTGCCTATTTTCTGAGTCATTAGAAAGTCCTTGATGTCATTCCAGAATATGTGCCCTGTTTATGATGAAAATTTAAAAACCAAAGTGATGTAAATGTAATTAGGAAAACAATCTTGGTTTGATTTATAAACGGGATGATGCTAACCATTGATTCAGCCAACGCAGTGCATATAACAGTGCATGAAATGGCCCTGCTTTTGAGAGGAAAGAGATCAGAACTCATTTGTCACCTTCTTTTTCTGGCTTTGAATGGTTGTCACGCTGTGTGTGCAAGCAGGCAGGTGTGTGAACACGTGGGTGCCTGCTCAGGTATCAGGAAGCTGGCAGGAGGTTGGATGGCTCCTTGCCTTTGCACTTTTTCAGTCTCAGTGGACCACGCTGTTGCCAACAGTGCCAGAGCTCTGGTTTTTCTACTACTGTGTTTGGGCAGAACTGGTTAGATACAGCCCAAAACCAGAGCACAGATGAAATCCTGTGGGGCACAGCCTGGGTGGAGTCCTGGGGATGCTGCCCGGGGTGAGCAGCAGCTGGAGGTGCCATGGAGGAGGCAGTTGGGTTGCAAATCAGGGATAAGCCAAGTTCATGTGCTTATTTCAAACATCATGGGTAACAGCCAGAGGAAGAGCTTTTGAGGAGTGAGAGAACCTAGATATGTTGTGGTGAGCATTCTCTGATACTGTTTTGTATGCTGGCTGGACTGAGCAATTCCACTTTTATGTTGTTTTCTAGTAGGATCCCAAGATTAACGCAGCAGATGAGTCTTTCTATCTTGGCTCAAAAGACAGAGTTGCATTGCCTTTTAATTCTGGTGAGTCATCATTTTCAAGTTTGAGTGCATAAAATTAAGGATGAGAAGCATGTTGTTTTGGTTTTAGCCCTTAAGAAAGGAAAAAAAATATTAATGAAGTTTTATGGTTCTCCCTCCTCATAAGGAAGAATGGTTTTTATTACAAAATGACTACTCCAAAGTTTCAGAGAATAACAGCAACACTGAGGAAGAAGTGCACACAAATCCTACTGGGTCTGTAGTAGCAGTTATATTTATTAGAAAGTAGGCTAGGAATCGCCCATCCTCTATTTGCTAGTAGCAGCCATTACCTGAAGCACTGGTTGAGAAAGAAGAGGTGAAAAGTCTTGAAATATAGTCAGGGACAACACAATTTAAAGGAAGATTTGGCAGGATGAGGGAGTACCAAAATCTAATGACAGTGGTGTTCTTTGCTAAACAGCAAAGTTTGTGGCTTTACACTTCAAATTATTTAATATGATTTTAGTGTCAGCTTTCAAAATGACACATTATTAAAATGTTGGTCAGAATTCTTGTGAAAAATGGAGATAATGAGCCCCTGGTCCTCATGATGAATATTGTTCATGAAATAATTTAAGAATTATTGAGAGCACATATATCTGAAAAGAAGCTGCTTGTCTTCTCCTTTCAGATCTTGACTCTTTTGTTGTGACTGATGGAGATGTCATTTGGCACAAGGCCTTTGCAAAATGAAGCCTTTCTCCGTGGGACTAGCAGAGAGAATGACATCCCATTTCTAATTTGCCACCATTCATCTGCAAGAGACTTTGAATGGTTTCTGGCTGGAATGATTTGACTCAATCAAAAAATACACCCATTGCCAACTCCCTCCTTCATTTCCCTCCATCATGTTTTATCTAATGTTTTCAAACTTTGCCTCTTGTAACATTTGTGAAGGGGAAATTTCAAAACCTTTTAAGAGTTTAATGTTCTTCTTGCAACCTTTAAGACTTTTTCACTCTTTCTACCCTTCATTTCAGTTTGTTTCAATCTATGCCAGCGTGCTTCATGTCTTCTGGGAGTAAAAACGGAGACAGATTTAGCTAGAAGGAGTGTCTTTCTCTGCTGTCTTGGAAGAGAAATGCCACAGTAGCAGCCTGAATTTTACATCTTTTTTGTGCTACTGCATCACGTTGTGAAACGCCTCCAAATCGCTGTCTAGTGTCACCTGCAGGGCTGCTTGGGCACGCCTGCTTCCGCCGCTCCGCCTTCCCTTCACTGGCTTTGCCTGTACTCTCCCTATAATAATTTTCAAAGCTTGTTTTTGTATTTTCTTACACTGTTTTCATTGTCTCTGGTTTTTGTTTTGTTTTGTTTTTTTTAATACTATCTCCATTCTCATTAATGCCATCAGACCCTCTCATTTTAGCATTATGTGATGTGATTAGCATGTTGTTTACAACATGCTCTGCCATTGTATTAATGAAGCTGCTAAATGAGATGAAACCAAATTATAAACCTCCTTAAGCTCATAGAAAGCTAAATAAACTCACATTCTCACTGCTTACCTTTCTGGTTTTTAAAGATGTCTTCAAATGGCTTTCAAGACATATTTGTCAGCTTGAAGTCACTCTTTATGTAAGATTAACAAGACACTTCACCGACCGTCACACAAACCTGTGAAACAGGCCCTGCTGTTACTTCATGAGGACAACCAGGTTGAGGATTACAGGTGTTACTCCATTTTCAAAGCATTTTAGATAAAATTGTATCATCAATTTTTTAAAGCAATTGATATTTCTTTCAGGTATATTCAGATCCTAGCTGAATCTTACTTGGAACAATCATTTTCTCTTCTGATCCGCTGCCTTGCAATAAAAATCAAAGCATTCGAGCACTTCCTTTATGAGGTTACTCATTATGAGTCTGGAAAATGTATGTAGAGAGATAAATGTTCTCCAGAATAATCTCTAGTAATTTCTGACTTTTAATTTAGAGAGTAGGCACCCATGTGGCTACAAGTCCAGACCATGGGCAGTAAAAGACACTTGATGTAAGGATAAGGGAAAATGAAGATTTTGAGTAGACTTAAATTTAGGGCATTATATATTTTCTTTCTGGTCTTAACTTTCTCCAGAACATATTCAAATACCTTTGAACAGTTGTGTCTTACTTTTTCTGGACAACAGTCTTGATTGTTGTGGATATCTTATACACAGGTATGTTACAAAGATTTACCTGCAGCTTTCTGGCTGAAAAATAAAGAGCATTGTAACAGTAGTAATAAAAATACAGCATGTAGCATCTTATAGTTTTATAATGCTCTACAGAAATTAGAGCACCAATGCATCCTGTGTTGTTAGTATTAATGGTACTAACTTATCATGGTAATATGGTCAGAGAGGAATTCGTCAGCACCACACAGCACTGTGGTTAGGTTGTTGTACTGAAAGGTATTGGGTATTCCTGGCTTTTAGTTTGGTACTTTCCCAAAACATTCAATACATCTGACATGGGTTTGCTTGTTAGTGATTATTCTGATGCACCAGGAGGTTGTTTCTCCATCTCATAAATAAGCTGGAATTTTTTTCTTCATAGATTTATCAGATAGGATGCTGCATTTTAGTTTTTCTTTTGAGGAGCTGTGACTTATGTGTTAATATTCATTGTGGGACATTCCACTGTATTCTGCCTCTGCCCAAAATTTTCTCATGAGTCAGTCAAAATATTAATCAAACTTTGTGCAGTTGTCTATTTCCTGAAGGTATTTTCAGGCCACAGTTTTAACAAATTGCTAGTTATTCTGTGTGCCCCAGTTTCTGAGAAAACATCAGAGGGGACCTGATTTTCAGAAAGCATTGAGGACAGGAGAACAAACCACATTAAAATTTCAACTAACCTGAAATTACCAACTGTTAAATCTTGACCATAATTTCATTAATTTCCCCAGATTGTACCGTATATTTTGCATATCTAGTATTAGAAGTAACATGTGTTTTCTCTTGCTATGTATTTGCCCTAAAAGGTATCTAATTGTAGAAATTTTGATGAATGTGTAAGTTCTGTGCTATGCTGGATTTATAATAATTATTTTCACTGTGTTAAAACTATGTACATACCAGTTTTAAATCCCTCTCTCAGTTGATTTATCTTGCCTATTTATTATGATAAATTTTAGTATTTTTCCCTTTGTTTTTATAGTTTGCTTGGACATGGAGTTATGATGGTCCCACTATGTTTCTCCTTACTTTTACTTATTCACACAAATTTTCAACATTTTTTTCTTAGGATATCAAAGTACTTTCACCAATCTCATAAAGATACCTTGCTCTCCTGTCCTGTATTCTCCTTTTTGCAGAGTGATTGGTTTTTTTTCCCTTTTGCAATTTAATGCAGCTATAATTCTTTCTTTGACTTTCATCCTCATCTTCTAATGAAATTAAACATTCATGTCACAAAACTTGTGCTCAGTAAAACCCAAAGATCTGTTTTGTGTCTCAAGTTATATTGTAGTATTTCAGTGAAGGGCTTGAAGAACAGTTCTTCATTTCTTAATGGAACTCTAAGCAAAACCATGTTAAATGAGGATTTTTTTTTTTTACTCTCCATTATTTTGTTCATTTTGAAAGATGATATCTCAGTTTTCCATGTGAAGTTTCTAAGTTCATTCTCCAGCTAACCTAAAAAAATATGTTGTTTACTTTAAAAGATTTCAAAGTCTGGGCAAGCTAAGATAGGGAGACTCAAATCCGTTTGCATGACAGTATTATACTACAGGTCATATATTCTTTTCTTCTGCAGAAATGGGATTATGGCACGAATATACAGGATTTCTTATCCATATAATTTGATGGCAGGAAATATTAAAATAAACTATAAACTCAATTTGCAGCTTGTCTTAGGGAGGAAATTGGGATATTACTGGGTAAAATACAGATTGCAGACTAGCAACTAAAAAACATGGATTTGCAGAAATAGAATGATTACATAACGTTCTCTGTCATTTTCTTTCAGTAACATTGAATATAATTACCTTACCATTTATCTCAGTAAATGTTAGGTTCCCAAACAAAGCTACATAAACAGAAATTTTTGTATCCCTTAAAAAATAGGCCCTGAAGAAACTTCAACTAGCTATATTCTCATCAAAGCTTCTATATCTTAATTCATGCAATCAAATTAACTAAGGAATAAAGTCCAAAGAAAACAGATTACTTTGTGGCAAATTCACTTCTACAAACAGAATTAGTGTACTTTGCTAATTTTTTACAACAATGAGGGCCTAAGTTTTAAAGGTGTTGAACATCTAATTAGTTAATAAGTAAATTAATTGCTTATGGAAGGTGTTCTATGGAGATAAAAGGAAATTGCAAAGTAAGATTTGCTGCTGTGAGCTCCATCTCTGTGCATCAGGCCCATTGGCATCAGACACATTTTTCTTATGCCCATTTCAGGCCTGTTCATGTATGAGAAGTCAAAATGGGTTCCTGTTGGTACTGAGTGCTGAGGCTGCTTGTCTCTGGCATGCTGCTGCCTGGTACCCAATGCCACGTGGCTTCTGATGAAATGCATTGCCTACAGCAGGCAAGGAGTGGTTGTCCTTTGTTACCATTGGGTAGGGACTTTTTTTTTTCCAGCCTTCCCCCCCATCAAAGTTGTGTCCAGGTTTCAAGAAAAGAAGTTTCACAATTAAAAAAAGAAAAAAGAGGAATACTTGCTTTTTTTTAAAAAACAAGAAACAAGTAAATATCAGCATGTTTATTATTTTTGTATTGTTTCTTCACATAATTATTGCTTTGAATTTACAGTAATGCAGTTCTTTTCTTCCTGGTGCCTGTGAGGAACTGCTGAGGTTGAGCATTGGTTTTGGAGAGTTGGGGAACCACATTACACTTGCCAGCACCCACTGAGGCAAGTGTCCCAAGCTCCAGCCACCCCTGTGATCACGTCCTTCCCCCCTTCTGGCCTCCCCTCTTGGTCAAGATCGAAAAGAAAGAAACTTCTCTGCTGAAAAGGGAGCCTGCAGATTTTTTAACTGTCTCAAGTGAAAGAGGAAGTAAAGACCAAGAGAAGATACGATAAAGGTAAGGATTGATTTTAAGGAGTGCAGCAGCTGGGGCAAGAGTACCCCACTAGAAACTTCCCAGGTTATAATCCAAGAGGTGCATACTCCTGCCTCAGTCCTGTCTTGAACTAAAATGAGCACCTTGACCCAAGTATTACATAACATCTCATTATTTTGGCTAAGAAGTCCAAAGCAGTTTTTTTGCTTTCTAAAAGTTGGATGCTTGTATTGCTTTTCCCACAATTAAAACCATGCTAGGATTGCTAGTTTTTATCAGTTTGGAAGTTTGGCTTCTATAGTAGTTTTGTTCAGCAGTTTTACAAGGACCTGAAGTATTTACAAGTACCTTCAGTGCCTAAAGTCTTGCCTGACTTAAAATGCCTCACCACCTATTGCATGTGAACCCCCAAACACACGGGAATTTGGATGTGACAGTAGAGCTCGATTACTGGTGTATAAAACACAGCAATTGACTGTGAAATAGTACAGCTGTTCTGTGCTTTTTAATAAAAACCTAGTATGTTTAGGGAATTTCAAGCCTTCAGCTTGGAGCTGATACACTGCAAGCTGTTTGGCTTCCATTGCCTTGCTCGTTGCAGCATTTCCTCCTTAGAGCAGGCAGTAAGGAGCAGTATCAATAGCTTGCAATACAGTGAGATGACTGCTGCTGGCTGGAAAAAGGCACAGGGCATAGCCAAAGAAAAGCTGTCTGTGGTCTGCTTTTAGTGCTGTACGACTTAGTTTGCCCTGTGTGAGTGACGTCAGCCCTGCAGTTCCACCCCATTTCATGGGGCAAGGAAAGGGTAACACACAACACTCATAGGAAAAAGAGCTGATGCAGGAGTTTGATGCAGATTTCTTCCTACCTGTGTATGAACCAGTTACACAAGAACTACAAAGTGTTCTTGCCCTCTTTTTATTTTTTTTCCAGTAAGTGGTAGTTGCAGACACTGTGATTTGAGTTAGGGCGAGGTTCCTCTCTGCTTGTATTTAGAATAATACTTGCATTTACAAAACACAGTGTAGAGTTGAACCTTTGCATTGTGCCTTTTGGCAGTTTTTTTTTCAATAAAATCAAGCCATATTTCAGTGTAGATTCTATCTTTATTGCAATCTGTACAGGATTTTCTCATGCGTTTCTATCTGGATTATAGGTAGGTGGGTAGAGATACATATGAAGTTTGAGATTGCTGCAGGTATAAAGAGATATTTCCATACCTTGACTATTCAGGAACTTAATTTTTTTTCAATAAATCTTTCCACTTGCTCTGAAGTAGCAATTCAGTCATGATTTGGATATGGATTATGGGATATCTAAAATGTATGCACATTTCCTTGTGTAAGAAACAACTTTATTTTCAGTTTCACCTTAATTTGCATTTAATTTCCAGAATTTCTGACTCCAGTCACCAACCTGGCATGGTGCATGAGAGAGGAGAAATTATCTCTTGAAAGTGGTCATGTTTATTTGAATTTTATCTACTCAGAAATTCACATTTTTATCTTTTCTTCTCTAAACTTCTATTACTTTGTCTATTTGCCCTGACTTCAGCACGTTTACTTACATTGGCTATGAATAATTACAGCTAGTGATTTTACAGATGTTATTTTATGTCTATAATGTGTATATAGGCACATTTCTAGAAATAATGCATTGTATTAGAAGTTATACATATTTGTTTCAAAAGCAATATATTTGAATGGTGGTGTTCAGATGAAATTCCAGATGTTTAAATACTCTGCTTCTACAAAATAAACAGCATTAATTAGAAATTACTCTTGCATTACTTCTTCATTCCATTGTTTGGGGTTTGCCAGCTCACTTGATTTTCTTGTTTGAGTTATGTGAATTAGGAAGACTTATTAGACATAGGCAAGCCTACTACTCCCTGCTCATGTTCTCCCTGATCTCCATGATTATAATTTATTTCTTCTAGTTTTTGACAGAATAGTGAGAAAATATAAGGAAAAAAGCTCATACAATGAGAAAATTGCAATTTATTACTACATAGCTGCAGAGGCCTTCTGCTGTTTAAACAGAAATGCAATACCTGATTTCCCTAACCAATGCATTTTCTTACTCCTCTAAAATTTGCAAGTATTCACAAGCAATGTGTCAGTGAGGGGGATGCTAAGTAAAACACTGTGGAACTGAACACACTTCAAAGTAATGAATCAAATAGAATTCCTGAATAATATCACAAGCAGTTCCTCCATAGAAAAGGCATATAACCAATTTAATAGGAACGTGTTATATTTTACTCAGTTTTCATGGGTAGATTACAAACCAAAAATTGCATGTAAGATATGGAAAACCAAACCATATGTATGAAAAGTTAACCAACACATTCAAAATTATACACAAGTTATACACAATTATGCATTGTTTTCCTTGAAGAGAGCTTGTTCTATGTATCACAATTCAGGGTTCCTCCTCTATGACTGGTATTCCAAGAAAAGGGAATATTTTATCCAAGTAGTAGGGGATGAGATTCAAGTAATTTTTTTTCAAAAAAGCTTTTTATTGTTTGCAGACACACTTTGCCTCAAAATTATAAGTATTTAATGAATAGTGAAGTGTTGGATTGATTTTTTTTTAAATTACATCATTTTAACTGAAAAAAAAAGGAAATACATAGATCTACAATAATGAGTATGAAAAACAATCTTAAAAAAATACATCGGTAGCAAAAAATTCAACTAAATGCATGTTTGGAAGGCATATTGTATGCGTGATTTCGTCTCACAAGAACCAGCTAAAACCAGGCCCACTAGCTTCAAACAAACACATTTCAGTTTCTGACTCCAAATAGCTTAAATAGCCTCCTGATTAGCAAGGTGCTTAGGCATGTAAGTAGTCTCAGTGAGTATCCCCAGCAAAGCTAAATATATTTGCCAAATCACTTACCTAAGGGTGTCTCCTGAATTTTTTGAATTGTTGCATTGTTTACCCTGCTCTAGTTTCTACCAAGTGACTCAACAACAGTTTAGCAGCTGCCAGGAGTAGGACACCTCTCTATCATACCAAACCCTGTACTTGGCCAGTGTTTCATTGTTCTCTTTAACTCCAGTCTCTAGTGGAGGGCAAGGATGGGGCTTGTAGGTTGGGTTAGGGTGTTTTGGGTTTGGTTTTTTGTTTTGGTTTATTTTTTTTTTCCCAGTCCACCCATTCCTTATCTGGTATTTGGCTTGCAATGTTTGTCCAGCGAAAATCTTTTTACAATAAACTTTTACAGTCCTCAGCAAAACGGGATCGTGTTCAAGAGGTAATCACTGCTACTACAGCAGAAGTGTAGTGCCCTGTGTTTAAATCTATAGTTATGTGACCTGTTTAGAAAAGTACATAGCTATGAACAGAATGCCTGTGCAAATGTAATCATCTCAGTTTCATAGACATAAGTAGTATCCTTCTCCATCTTGGAAGGTTTGGGGTTTTTTCCTACAAATCAGAATGTTTGTTTTAAGACTGCAATGAGGTGTTATTTAGCCTTTTCTGTAGTTTTCTGATGGTTCTCCGATATTCTTGATCCTGATTTGTAGAAAAACAGACAGCACAGAAAATAATGCATGCGCCATTGTGTTTGAAAAATTCAGGCAGATCTGCTCAAAAGCATTAGCAGTGCTGTTTGTTTATTATGCTTTGATTTAGAATCTTGATTTTGCCAAAACATACAAATATTTGTGCNTGGTAGATCTGATCTCTGAACAACAGCGAGCAATGCCATATTGTTGGAGGGATGGGGGAGAAATAAAATAATTATTGGCATGTGGAAAGTGACGTGCAGTTTGCATGGCAAATTATGGCAATGGCAAAGTAATGCTTCCAGCACCAGTAAGGTCTCAAACTAAGCAGTGTGCTCAGTATCAAAAATGATTTCTTTTCTCTGTACCAACAGCAGAAAGCCCACAGCGGCTTGAGTGAGCAGGGACCTGCAAAAGGTGCCCTGGAAGGAGAGCAGGAAGGAACTGGGTTTGCTCAGGAAAGCAACAGACAAGAGAAACACTGCTGCAGCTCTGCTTAAGGGTGACAACAGCAAAAAGAGAGGGGGAAACATCTTCATATCTGTGGTAGATTTGAGGAGAAGATAAAGGGCTAAACTGCAGCAAAAGAAACCCTGCTAAGCACTAGAAAAACTTACGTTGAGAAGTTTAAAGCAATGCAGCTGCCTGGGAGGCTGAGATGTCTTCATTACAGGTCATTAAGAACAGGTTAGACCGATCCATTAGGAGTGAGACAGGTGTTGATCATCCTGTCTTAAAGGAGGGGGGTGGACACAGATGGCCTCCTGACCTCTTTCAGCCTCATGATCTTGTTACTTTTTTTTTTTTTTTTTTGCATTTANCCAACAATATGGCATTGCTCACTGTTGTTCAGAGATCAGATCTACCATCCTAACTTTAGGATTCTCCAAATTTTAAAATGCAGTTTAGTACATTATTACATACATTGTATTGATGTAAAGACACACCACTTCGAGATGAAGAAGACAAAAAAATTAAATTTCTCTTAATACTTTGGTTCTCTCTGATGGACACCTTTGTCTCAGCTCGGTCTGTCCCTCATAGGACTTTTTTTTTCCACTTGGTAAACGTATGGCTGAGACTTAGTAGAGGAGAGCACAAAGGACAATTTGTTCTGGAAGCCTACATCTCAGCAAGCACAGTATTTATAAGAATCTCATCAAATATACTTGAATTGTCTAACGCAGGATCTTTCTTAAGTGTAAACATCAAAAACAGTAGGGGAAGCTTAGGCTGTAACTTGCCTTCAGAGGGGGACAGAGCAGAAAGGACTGCAAGGGTGGGGGAGGAGGAACAGCTTTACATCGCTTCTCTTCGAAATCTTGGGGCTACAGTGGCTCTTGCAAAACACTTGTTGATTTAAAGAGTGCAAGCAGAGCTATTGACAGAGCCCATTACCTTCGCTGTCAGGTTGGACTCACCAGACAATGGTGAAGCTGAGTTGGTTAAGTTGTGTGTAAGTACACACATGATTACAAATTGTGCTTTTCCAAACCATTCGGTACAGTTGCATCATCTTTCAAGCACCTAGTCAAACGTGTTTTGTCTTACTACAAATATGAGCCTTCAGTTAGTGTATCCATTTCGCTCTTATTCCCTTTCCTCTTCAATTTCTTTTAATGAAATAGCTTTACTGTCTAATATTTTTAAACATTGCTATAATTATTACAAATGTATTTGAGGACTTAAAAGTGGAATAGTTGCAGTGTGACAGCACAAGAAAAAATATCAAGATAAATACAATTGTAGCCTCTCTCTTCCTCAGCCTTGGCTTTTGGTAACTACTATTTCCTGATGAGCCATATTTAATGGATAGAGGCATGTGTAGTAAAACCAAAACCTCTGTCTAGGAAAAACAGAGGTGAGAATGTACTATGGTACAATTTCAACTTCAGAAATGTGAACTATCTTTTACTGATACAGAGCTGTCTCCTTGAGTGTTCAAGAAGACTGGAGCAGAGAATCATTTCGGTAAGGTGACAATTTTGATGACCAGTGATTATTTAAAATTCAGTGCTGTTACCTTTTCTTTCCTAAGAAAGGAGAAAGAAACCCACTGAATTTCTTGTTGTATTGTGAACAATGTATCATCTTGGCCTACATATGGAGATTCATGGGGCAATAGTATCTACTCCTAAAGGAGGGAAGGCATTTCAAGGACACTGCTGGAGTCTGCAAATCCAAGGAGCTCTTCAGGGAAAGAAGACAGGTGTTCAAAACTGATTGGGGAAATCTTCAACTGTTCTAGTCGTTTTGCACTCTCTGGCTCAGTCTTCAAGAATGACTGTTCC
>VZTT01028688.1:18119-29101 GCA_013400855.1 Buphagus erythrorhynchus | reverse complement strand
TCCCTCTCCCTCTCTCCCTCCCTCCCTCCCTCCCTCCCTCGCTGTTCCCGTGACGGCTCCAGTGAAAGGAATCTGGAAAGCTCCCGGGAGCCGCGGCTCCGCTGTTCCCAAATGTCAGGTGGAGGTGGAGGCGCAGGAAGTGTTTTCATCCCCGAAGCATCCGCGCCGCCGCTTCCAGATGCTCCGGGAGCCGCTCCCGCGGCCTCCCAGGATCATTCCCTCCTGCCTGGGGATGCTCCAGGCCCTTTCCCGCAGCCCCCAGAGTGGAGAAAGGGATGGAGCAGCTGGAAAAGCATCGCTGGTTTCTGTTCCTTGAAAAAGCACCCGAGCCTGCCCGGAGCAAGGAAGGTTCTGGAAGGGAAGGGGAGCAACCAGCAGCTGGATGGATGGAAATCTGCATCCATCTCCCTCTGGAAAGGGGATCCAGCATTCCCTGGAGGGGTTGTGGGTCTGGGAGAGGGAAGGAGAGGGGAGGGGAGAAGGCAGCAGGTGCCCCCGGGTTGTTTTCCAGCACTGGGGTTTTGCTGGAGCTGGAGGAATCCATCCTGCTGGAAGAGCCTTGTTTTTCTCTGCTCTAATAGGAAATCAAAACACATCAGAGGAGCAGAGAGCAGGACACAGGCCTGGAAAAAAGCAGAGCCAGAGTCCAGCAGCGTCGCGCCAGCAGCCCCAGCGCTGCCAGGAGCCCGGAGACTGCGCGGCCACGGAGCCCTCGGCCATGCCCAGATCCCAACAGGAAAATCCCAAAGATCTCCAGAGGGATCCACCACCCACCCTGCCCTCGTGATCCCCCTGTGGGGTACGGGGTGCTGGGGGGAGAGGGAGGGAGGGTGGGAGGGTGGATGATGGATGATGGAGGGATGGATGGATGGATGATGGATGGATGCTGGATGGATGATGGATGGACAGATCGATGGATGATGGATGGATGCTGGATGGATGATGGATGGACAGATCGATGGATGATGGATGGATGCTGGATGGATGATGGATGGACAGATCGATGGATGATGGATGGATGCTGGATGGATGATGGATGGACAGATCGATGGATGATGGATGGATGCTGGATGGATGATGGATGGACAGATCGATGGATGATGGATGGATGCTGGATGGATGATGGATGGACAGATCGATGGATGATGGATGGATGCTGGATGGATGATGGATGGACAGATCGATGGATGATGGATGGATGCTGGATGGATGATGGATGGACAGATCGATGGATGATGGATGGATGCTGGATGGATGATGGATGGACAGATCGATGGATGATGGATGGATGCTGGATGGATGATGGATGGACAGATCGATGGATGATGGATGGATGCTGGATGGATGATGGATGGACAGATCGATGGATGATGGATGGATGCTGGATGGATGATGGATGGACAGATCGATGGATGGAGGGATGGATGGATGGATCAATGAATGAGTGACCACATCAGCAGATCCAGCTCCAAGGAAAGTCACTGATGCTCCCACTCAAATTTCCGGACATTTCCAACAAGGAACAATTCCACACCCGCCTGGCTCTCACAAACTCCCACAAGGTTCCATGGTTTCCTGCAGGATTGGGAATGAACATGGACGCAGGGAAATCTGGACATGTCCGAGCCCTCCTGGGGCAGGAATCAAACTCCTCCCGGAGCTGTGGAAGCCAAAGCTGGAGCAAGAGATGAATCAGGAGAGTTTTCCATGATCCAGCCCCATCCTGGCTGTCCCTGGGAGCTGCACCCCGGGCTTCACCACGCAGGAGGGACTGGGAGCTGGAATCTCGGCCTGGAATTCCCAAAAAACCTGACCTGTGCCGTGCCTTTGTTATCCCTGTGCCCATTCCTGCATTCCTGCATCCACCCTGGAGCTCCAGCAGCTCTGAGAGCAGAGAAAGCCTTTGAAGGTTCTCCTCAGAGGCGACCTGCTGGGATTTCTGGAGCTGCGGAGCTCCCAGAAAACCTCACTTGGAAGCGTTTAATTGGGAGGGCTGGGAATGAGCGAGGAGGGAGCTCAGGGAAAGGGGAAAAGGCTGGATAAGAGCTGGAATCACAGGGATTTGGGCTTTTGGGTTGTCCCAGTGATGCTCCGGCGCTGCAAACCCCCCGGGATCATGTTCGGGAAAAACTGGGAGAAGGAGTGCAGGAGGAGAAACCTGGCAGGAGATTCCAAATAATTCCCGCAGCCTTTTTTCCCGACAAAAAGCTCCTTCAGGCGCGCGCGAGCGGCGGCGGCCAAGGGCAACATTTGCGCCTCTGGAGCTGCAGGAAACGCGGAGATTTTCCAGCACATTCCCTGCCCCGCTCGGGGGGAGAGGCAGAGCTCGGGGAGGCTCCGGGGGCTGTTGGGACCGGGAAAAACTTTCCCTGGATCAGCGGGATCGGTGACAGCTCCGAAAGCCACCCCACAGCCCTTCCTAATGATCTCAGAGGTGTTTTCCAAGAGAAATCATCCTGGGATTCTTCCTCCCGGCTGTGGGACAAGCCCAAAATCCCACGGGACAGCAGTGAGGACATGGCTGGGGGTCCCCACCCTGGTGTCCCCTACAAGGAGAGTGTGGATTTGCTTCCCAAATCCTGCAGGGCCCTGTCAGAGCTGGAATTGGGGTGCCCAGGGGGTCCCCTCGCACCCATGGGTGCTGAGCCAGGGTGGGGGGACAGGGGGGGCCCCCCATGCTCCGGCCACGTCACTGCGCTGCTGCTTCCTGGCCAAAGGGGGTCAGTAATTAATACCAGACCTCGTTAGGCTGCTCGCTAATTAACCCCGAGCCTCTGCGGCTTTCCCTGCCAGCATGGCAGGGATTTCCTCACGGATTTGGGGGGCAGAGCCGAGGAAAATGAGGGGAAACCCCCCCCAGGGGGTGAGAGGAGCCCCCTCAAGATCATCGCTGGCACCATCCAGGGGTGAAACTTTTATGGAGTCCAAAAAAAAAAAGGAGAAATCCTTCCCAGCCCTCCCGAGTGACAGTGGGAGGAAGATCCAAAATCCTGCCAGGATTTTGGGGGGTGATTCCCAATCCAGCACCTGGGGGCCGGTGTTTGCTCCTGGCTCCGTGTTCAACACACCTGGATGGAGACATTTACCCAGGATCTCCCGTTATTGAACAGCTGCGGCTGGAAAAGGTCGGGAAAAGCAAAATTATTTCCCAGAGGAAAAGCTCGGGGATCCTGCGGGGGTTTCCTCCGGCAGCTTCACAGCAAAAGGGAATTTTCCCCTTTTAAAACACACGGAGAAAAAATTAAAAAAAATCTCGCCAGAGGGAACGAGCGGGGTGCGTTGCTGGAATATCCCGGAGCCATCAGCGGGGCTGGGATGCTCCTGGAGCATCGCCGGGAGCCGCTGGCATCATCCCCACCCATCCCCATCCCTCCGCAGCCCTCGGGGGCGTTCCGTGAGAGGATTAATTAAATTCTACAGCGCGGGGCTGGGTGTGATGGTGAATTATTCATCCCTCCAATAACTCGGCTGATTTATTAATGAAAAGGTCAGACTCGCTGGAAGAGGAGAATTGTTGGAAAAGCGCTTTGGGATTGGGAGGATTCGCTGCTGGAGAGAGAGGGCGGTGGGGAACGGGGATGGGGCGGTGGGAGCCGCGCTGTTCCTTGCAGCCCGGATCACCGCGGAGCCGCACGTTCCCGCTGGAAAAGTGGGAATATCGGAGCAGGGAAAGAGAGGGAGGAGAGGGAGGAGGGAGAGGAGCGGCCGCCGCTGCCTCCTCCCGGCAGGAGAACCTGGGGAGCCGAGCAGACCCAGAGCTTCCACATCAGCAGGGCAGCGATCCCTCCCTGCAGCTCCAGCAGGGAGCAGCGGGAGCTCCCGAATTCCATCGGGAATTCAGGAAATCCCGGGAGCAGGAGCGCTTTTCCCTGAGGTTATTCCCGGGGGGGTTCGCAGCTCACCCAGCGCTGAGCCCCGTGTTTGGGTTGGCCCCGATTTGGGCACCCCCTTCCCTTTCCTTGGCTTTCCAGAGGGACGAAAGCAGCCGGGAAAGGCCTTTCCTGGGAATTTTAGGAATATTTCCAGGGTTTTCACACCTCGAGGTTTTCCTGTGGCCCTGACATGGAGCTATGACAGCGAAGGGACATAAAAGGGAGAGCACGGAGCATCCCAAATCCGGGTTCAGCCCTTCCTGAATTCCCGGGACAGCAAAGGGAACGCTCAGAGCATCCCAAATCCGAGTTCAGCCCTTCCCGAATTCCCGGGACAGCAAAGGGAGAACTCAGAACATCCCAAATCCGGGTTCAGCCCTTCCTGAATTCCCGGGACAGCAAAGGGAGCGCTCAGAGCATCCCAAATCCGAGTTCAGCCCTTCCAAAGGGAGCGCTCAGAGCATCCCAAATCCGGGTTCAGCCCTTCCTGAATTCCCGGGACAGCAAAGGGAACGCTCAGAGCATCCCAAATCCGAGTTCAGCCCTTCCCGAATTCCCGGGACAGCAAAGGGAGAACTCAGAACATCCCAAATCCGGGTTCAGCCCTTCCTGAATTCCCGGGACAGCAAAGGGAGCGCTCAGAGCATCCCAAATCCGAGNGCCCTTCCTGACTGCCCGCGACAGAAAAGCGATCGCTCAGAGCATCCCAAATCCGGGTTCAGCCCTTCCAAAGGGAGCGCTCAGAGCATCCCAGATCCAGACCCATGGCCCGGGTTCAGCTCTTCCCGCATTCCCGGCGCAGCTGGGGCCGCGTGTCTGGCTCGGAGGATTCCCTCCGGCTTTGAAGGGAGAGATAAAACCGAGCCCGGGAGCCAGGGAGAGGCTCCCGGACACAATGTGCTCCATTGTGCAATTCCAGAGGGGAGGATGGAGAGGGGGAAAGGGGGGAGACACCCCCGGGGTTGGCTCTGGGGGCTGGGATGGAGCCGAGGCACAAACCCTGAGCAGGTGGAGGGGTCGGGGCCGCGTGGTTGCAGCTGTTTTGGGGGAGAAAAGGGCTTTTCCAGATGCTTCTGCCGGCGGGATGAGGCTGCGGGCAGGGATTTGCCGTGGATTCCTGCCATGGATTCCTGCGTGCCATGGATTCCCAGCCCCCGAGGGCAGCAGGAGCCAGCGGTGCCCCCTCGGGGTGAGCCGTCCCCGCTCCCAGCCCTGAGAGAGGCGGAAATCCAGGGAAAACAGGACGGGGATTTCTCCAAAGCCACCCCGCACGGCTCTGCCCGCTCACCGGGAATGGGAATGGGAATGGGAATAGGAATAGGAATAGGAATAGGAATAGGAATAGGAATAGGAATGGAAATGGGAATAGGAATAGGAATGGGGATAGGAATAGAAGGAATGGGAATGGGAATGGGAATGGGAATGGGAATGGGAATGGGAATGGGAATGGGAATAGGAATGGGAATGGGAATAGAAGGAATGGGAATGAGAATGGGAATGGGATGGGAATAGGAATAGGAACGGGAATAGGAACAGGAACAGGAACAGGAATAGGAATAGGAATAGGAATAGGAATAGGAATAGGAACGGGAACAGGGCCGGGATGAGGGAGCTGAGCTCTGCCCGCCTCTGCCTGCAGTCCTGGGATGTCCCGCTGGGATAACCCCACCCGTGACAGGGACAGAGGTGACCCGGCCGTGGGGACAGCCCCGGACAGGGCCTGGGCTGGCCTGGCCGCTGCCCATCGCCCCCTCCTCCATCTCCCGAGGAGCTTCCAGCTCCTCAAATCCCTCTTTTTGACTCGGCCCGTGGAGCCCTGGACCCCCCAGAGCTATGCCCAAGGTGACACCCCCTCCCAGCCCCCCAAAACCTCCTGATTTTTTTTTTGGGAGCAGCTCAGCCGGCAGCGGGGGTTGTTTTCCCCCCGCCAGCAGCCGGGAGATTTCCAAGCATCCGCATCCAGAGCTGTCGGGAAGGATCCGCTTTGATCATCGCTGATCATCGCTCACGGGCTGACAGCCCCCGCCCGAGCGCTGCGGCACCCGGGCCGCCCCCAGCCCGGCTGCGCTGCCCACGGACCCCAAATCCCCAAATCCCACCTTTCCCAGCTCCAGAGAATGATCCCACAAATCCCAGGGCCCACCCCGACCCTGCTGCGCTGCCCACAGACCCCAAATCCAGCCTTTCCCAGCTCCAGGAAATGATCCCTCAAATCCCAGAGCCCACCCAGCCTGGCTGCAGCTGCCCATGGACCCCAAATCCCCAAATCCAGCCTTTCCCAGCCCCAGGGAATGATCCCACAAATCCCAGAGCCCACCCCGACCCTGCTGCGCTGCCCACAGACCCCAAATCCAACCTTTCCCAGCTCCAGGGAATGATCCCACAAATCCCAGACCCCACTCCCAGCCCAGTTGCTCCAGCCTGTCCCAGCTCCATGGGGACCAGGGAATGATCCCACAAATCCCAGAGCCCCCCCCGACCCTGCTGCGCTGCCCACGGACCCCAAATCCCCAAATCCAGCCTTTCCCAGCCCCAGGGAATGATCCCACAAATCCCAGAGCCCCCCCCGACCCTGCTGCGCTGCCCACGGACCCCAAATCCCCAAATCCAGCCTTTCCCAGCCCCAGGGAATGATCCCACAAATCCCAGAGCCCCCCCCGACCCTGCTGCGCTGCCCACGGACCCCAAATCCCCAAATCCAGCCTTTCCCAGCCCCAGGGAATGATCCCACAAATCCCAGAGCCCACCTAGCCCGGCTGCGGCTGACCACGGACCTCAAATCCAACCCTTCCCAGCTCCAGGGAATGATCCCATAAATCTCAGAGCCCACCCAGCCCGGCTGCTCCAGCCTGTCCCAGCTCTATGAGACTGAAGGAATGATCCCATAAATCTCAGAGCCCACCCAGCCCGGCTGCTCCAGCCTGTCCCAGCTCTATGAGACTGAAGGAATGATCCCATAAATCTCAGAGCCCACCCAGCCCGGCTGCTCCAGCCTGTCCCAGCTCTATGAGACTGAAGGAATGATCCCATAAATCTCAGAGCCCACCCAGCCCGGCTGCTCCAGCCTGTCCCAGCTCTATGAGACTGAAGGAATGATCCCATAAATCTCAGAGCCCACCCAGCCCGGCTGCTCCAGCCTGTCCCAGCTCTATGAGACTGAAGGAATGATCCCATAAATCTCAGAGCCCACCCAGCCCGGCTGCTCCAGCCTGTCCCAGCTCTATGAGACTGAAGGAATGATCCCATAAATCTCAGAGCCCACCCAGCCCGGCTGCTCCAGCCTGTCCCAGCTCTATGAGACTGAAGGAATGATCCCATAAATCCCAGAGCCCAACCCTGGTCTGGCTGTGGCTGCCCACAGACCCCAAATTCAGCCTCTCCCAGCTCCATGGGGCTGAGGGAATGATCCCACAAATCCCAATACTCATCCCCATCCCCATGCTCCAACCTCTCCCACCTCTATGGGTCCAGGGAATGATCCCAAAAATCCCAATCCCCACCCCCAGCCCAGCTGTGCCTGCCCACAGACCCCAAATCCACCCTGTCTCAACTCCATAGGGCCGAGGGAATAATCCTACAAATCCCAGCTCAAACTGGGGATTTCCCACGTAGGAAAGGGGAGCAGAGCTGCACCCCAAATCCCAGGACGTGGCACAGAGGGACCCCCAAACCCCAGGGGACAGCTCCACCTCCTCCCAGACGCTTTTTTTATCCCCAAAATCGCTGCCAGGACCCCCCAGTCCCCCCCAAATCCTCCGTTCAGCCGCACAGCAGCAGCAGCAGCGCCGCCCACGCCCCGCTCCTTCCTCCTGTTTATCTCCGAGCAGTTTTATTCCTTTATTTATTTTTTTTTCCCCTCTTTAAAGAATCCCCCGAACCCTCTGCACTTTTCCCTGAGGAATTTCGCAGCTCGGGAGAAGCTGGAGCAGGGCAGGGAGGGCAGAGGTGGCTGCAGTGCCCTGGCAGGGCTTGCCCTGCTCTGAGAAATTGGGAATTTTTTTGGGATGCCAGGTGGCAGGAGCAGGCAGGAATGCTGATGGCTTTCCCAGGCAGCTGATGTTTCTCTTTTCCCTTTGTTTTTTTTTTGTTTTTTTTTTTGTTTTTTTTTTTGTTTTTTTTTTTGTTTTTTTTTTTGTTTTTTTTTTTGTTTTTTTTTTTGTTTTTTTTTTTGTTTTTTTTTTTGTTTTTTTTTTTGTTTTTTTTTTTGTTTTTTTTTTTGGTTCATATTTTAGATGCTTTGCAGAGACAAACAGGATTTTTGGGAGGGCAGCTCCGGGCCATGACCTTCCCGGAGCTGGGGGGATCCAGGAGGGGCAGTTCATAATTAATTAACCTCTACATGGAATTAATTCATCCTACATGGATTTATGTTCGTCCTATATGGAATTAATTCATCCTACATGGATTTATGTTCGTGCTATATGGATTTACATCTGTCCTATAGGGATTTTATTTGCCTTATATGGATTAATTTTTCCTAGGTGGATTTATTTGTCCTAGAGGGATTTTGTTTGTCTCAAAGGGATTTATTTCTCTTAGAGGGATTTTATTTCTCCTGTATGGATTTATGTTTGTCCTATAGGGGTTTTATTTCTCCTATAGGGATTTTATTTGTTCTTTATGGATTTACATTTGTCTTATAGGGGTTTCATTTCTCCTATAGGGATTTTATTTGTTCTTTAAGGATTTGCATTTATCCTATAGGTATTTTATTTGTTTTATAGGATTTTATTTGTTCTTTATGGATTTACTTTTGTCCTATAGGGATTTATTTGTTTTTTTTTAATGGATTTACATTTGTCCTATAGGGGTTTTATTTCTCCTATAAGGGATTTTATTTCTCCTACAGGGATTTATTTGTCCTACATGGATTTAAATGGAAACACTGCAGGCCTTGGAAAGCAGGGATTGGGAATCTGAGAATGGGAATGCCATGGGCCTTGGAAATCAGGGATTGGGGGCTACAAAAATGGGAACCCCACAATTTTCCTACTGCTCCTTGCACAACTGCAGGCAGCACCTGGAGACCTTCAGAGCCTCCATGCCCTGGAGGGGAGAAATCATGGAACAATTCCCCCTGGAAAACCTCCTGGAGCTTCCTGTGCCCTCCTGGGGTCCTGCTGGGGACAGGGAGGTGCTGCCACGTCCCACTGGGGATGGAGCTCGGGGCTCAGGGTCAGGACATCCATGCCAGGGCTGGGCTGGGATGGGATCAGCATCCCAATCCTGCTGGGATTGGCCCTGGAGAGCCCTGGGCACATCCACATCCCAAACCCGACCCCGGGTGGGGCTCGGTGTCTGTTGGGAAGGACGAGAATTTAACACAGGAGTTGTGCAGATACACAGAAGGTTCTGTAGGAATGAAAGCAAGTTTGGATATTGAAGAATTGCTGAGCCAGTCTTAGTGGGTAACGAGAAGGCAAAGAGCAAAGGGGGCTGGGAGGGGCTTTTATGGCTTAGAGCAAAGGATAAACCCACCTCAAACAAAAGATGTTTTTACCAAACAAAAAGATTTCCACAGGCAAACAAGAAAGCCAATGTTGCAAGTAGAGAAAAGATCTCAAAACTTCCCACTGCAGAGCAAGTCCCAAAGTTTAACATGTGACTATTAACTCCGGTGATTTGCTGGTCACTAACATAATATGGCAATTTTAGCAGTTTTAGTAAGTTATATGTAAATATAAAAGGTATTGTGCACGATGTTGATTGGCAGTCATGTGTTAAGATGCTCTGCAATGAAAAGTGTGCAATGCTTTGTAACCAGAACTAGAATTGGGCTTCAGGACACAGAGCCAGCAGCTCCGGGCTCACCCACGACCCCCAACTCCAGGAACCCCATCCGTGCAATGAACAATATCTGAAGAGCTGGCTGCAGCCTCTGCGGCTCTGTCAGCCTCTTCCAGGTGGCCTCTGCAGCTCCCTGCCCTCCTCCCAGCAGGATTTGTCCCGGGATAATCCCGGCAGGCTCCTCTGGAAAGCCCCAGATGTGTTTGGCTGCGTATCCATGGAGGTGTCAGAGCAGTCCAGGGACACGAGGGAGCGTCCAGGGATGAGGAAACGCTTCAGAGTTTCCAGCTCTGCTCCAAATTAATCCCTTAACCTTTTCCAAGGCCTTTTTTTCCAGTGGCTGCGAGGAGCTCTGACCCTCCCTGTGCTGAGCCAGCCTCTCCCGGCACAGCCTGGGTGGAGGGGGGGATTTAAGGAATTTAGGGAATGGGATTTGCAGGGAAGGGGATGGAGCTCACACACTGAGGCCAGAGGGGATCCAGAGGGGATCCAGAGGGGATCCAGAGGCTCTTTCATGGGGCTGGGAGTTTGGGATGGGCTCTGAGGAGATTCCATGGGGTGGGAGTTTGGGATGGGCTGTAAGGATTCCACAGGGACAACAGTTGGGATGGGATGTAAGGATTCAGTTTGGGATGGGCTGCAAAGATTCCATAGGGCCAAGAGTTTGGGATGGGCTGTAAGGATTCAGTGGGGTTGGGAGTTTGGGATGGGCTCTAAGGAGATTCCATAGGGCTGGGAGTTTGGGATGGGCTGTAAGGATTCCATGGGGTGGGAGTCTGGGATGGGCTGTAAGGATTCCATGGGGCTGGGAGTTTGGGATTGGCTGCAAGGATTCCACAGGGACAAGAGCTTGGGATGGGATGCAAGGATTCAGTTTGGGATGGGCTGTAAGGATTCCATGGGGTGGGAGTTTGGGATGGGCTGTAAGGATTCAGTGGGATTGGGAATTTGAAATGGGCTGCAAAGATTCCATAGGGCCAAGAGTTTGGGATGGGCTGTAAGGATTTAGTGGGGCTGGGAATTTGGGATGGGATGCAAGGATTCCATGGGGCTGGGAGTTTGGGATGGGCTGTAAGGATTTAGTGGGGCTGGGAATTTGGGATGGGATGCAAGGACATTCTGTGGGACTGGGAACTCTCAGGACTGAGCTCACCCCACAACAACCCCACAGACACCAGGCAGGAAACAGATGAGATTCCGAGCCTGGAATTACGGCAGGATGAGGAAAACGCTGCCCCAGCATTTCCCAACATTATTTCCCAGTATTTTCCAGCATTTCCCAGCATTTCCCAGCATTATTTCACAGCATTCTCCAGCATCTTC
>VZTT01028687.1:255-10269 GCA_013400855.1 Buphagus erythrorhynchus | reverse complement strand
GTTTGTGCTGCATTTGAGGGAGAAAACATGAACCTCCTGAAGGTCAGTCCAAAACGGAGAAATGTTTTCTTTTTTTAAACTGTGAAAAATCACTCTACTGCCCAGTTCTGTAATTGTGACAATGAGTGAGGCAGAGGTCTCAGAATCAGCCTTTTGCTTTCTGATTAGCCTTACCTTAAATCCCAGCAAAGCAGGAAAATGGTAGTGAATTGTCCTCTTGCAGACAAAAAAAAAAAACAAACAAACAAAAAAAAAAAAAAAAACAAAAAAAAAAAAAAACAAAACCCAACCCAAAAAATCCCACCACTACTACCCCAAAAAAAACCAAACTCAATTCACTTTTGAAAAAAAGTGAAAAAAAGGGAAAAAATCTTGAAACTGTTGCTAAACCAGTGAAAATTCACCTCATCCTCATATATTGGAATAAAATTTTCCTTTTGTGCCCAAGCACCTACAGCTTGAGGACAACCTGATGGGAGATGGATATTCCAGCGTGGAGATCTGGCATCATTGCCCATCCCACCCATGCAGGAAATCTTGTCCATAAAAACCAATTCCTGCTAATGTTTGTAATGTGGAGCTTAAATTTTGGAGCCTTCTGCCGGCGAGGGCTCTTGTGCTTGTCCTCTCCAAGGCCTGGCACACCTCAGTGACAGCTGTAATCCAAAAAGGTGCCAGCAGCTGGAGCTTCCTAACTTGCTTAGAGGGCTCGCTGCTCCTGCAGGAGCGGAGTGGATGGAGAGAATCCTCCTTTTCCTCCTCCTCCTCCTCCTCCTCCTGAGCTCACCCAGGACCAACCATCGAGGTGACCAAGTCTCTGCTCTGCCTCTGCTCTGCAGCGCTTCGGGGGATGACTGCATCCAGCTCCGAGAGATCGGCACAAACATCTCAATTACACCTAAGGAGGAGCATAATTGAGCCGGAATTGATTCAAACAGAGGCAATTAAAGCAAAACTCGGCCCCCGCTGGGACGCCGAGGCGCGCCTTATTTTGAACTCGTAAGCAGAACAACAAGTAAGCAGTGCGGAGCAGGAAGGCAGGGCTGGCCCAGCCGGGTCCGGCTGCGGGGGATGCCCGGCCCGGCCCGGCCCGGCCCGGCCCGGCCCGGCGGCTCTCGGGGCGTTCAGCACCACGGCCAGCGGCGGGGCTCTCACTCCTCCGCCTTCCCGGCCCTCTCCCTTCCCCTCTCTGCCCTCCCTTCCCTCTCCCTGCCCTCTCCCTTCCCTCTCCCTGCCCTCTCCCTGCCCTCTCTGCCCTTTTCCTGCCCTCTCCCTTTCCCTCTCCCTGCCCTCTCCCTGCCCTCTCCCTTCCCTCTCCCTGCCCTCTCTGCCTTCTCCCTTTCCCTGCCCTCTCCGTGCCCATTTCTTGCCCACTCTCTGCCCTCTCCCTGCCCTTTTCCTGCCCCCTCCTTTTCCTTTCCCTCTCCCTTCCCTCTCTGCTCTCTCCCTTCCCTCTCCCTTCCCTCTCTGCCCTCTCCCTTTCCCTGCCCTCTCCGTGCCCATTTCTTGCCCACTCTCTGCCCTCTCCCTGCCCTTTTCCTGCCCCCTCCTTTTCCTTTCCCTCTCCCTTCCCTCTCTGCTCTCTCCCTTCCCTCTCCCTTCCCTCTCTGCCCTCTCCCTTTCCCTGCCCTCTCCGTGCCCATTTCTTGCCCACTCTCTGCCCTCTCCCTGCCCTTTTCCTGCCCCCTCCTTTTCCTTTCCCTCTCCCTTCCCTCTCTGCTCTCTCCCTTCCCTCTCCCTTCCCTCTCTGCCCTCTCCCTTTCCCTGCCCTCTCCGTGCCCATTTCTTGCCCACTCTCTGCCCTCTCCCTGCCCTTTTCCTGCCCCCTCCTTTTCCTTTCCCTCTCCCTTCCCTCTCTGCTCTCTCCCTTCCCTCTCCCTTCCCTCTCTGCCCTCTCCCTTTCCCTGCCCTCTCCGTGCCCATTTCTTGCCCACTCTCNCTCTCTCCCTGCCCGCTGAGCCCAAGGCACTCCCAGCCCACAAGGGATGCTGCTCCTCCCGCTGCATCCCGAGCATTCCCAGCACGGGATTCCCCGCGGTGTTCCCTGCACATAGGGAGCTGCTGGGGTCACTCGGGTTGTTCTGCCTGGGGGAGACCCAGGAGAGACTCACTGGGGGCTGCAGCTTCCTCAGGGGGGGCAGGAGGGACAGCTCCGATCTGTGCGACCAGGGACAGGACCCAGGGAAGGGCTGGAGCTGTGTCAGGGAGGTTTAAGATGGATTTCAGGGAAGGTTCTTCCCCCAGAGGGTGCTGGGCACTGCCCAGGCTCCCCAGGGAATGGGCACAGCCCCAGGGCTGCTGGAGATCCAGGAGCATTGGGACAGCACTGCCAGGGATGGACAGGGTGGGATTGTTGGGGTGTCTGTGCAGGGACAGGGGTTGGACTCCATGATCCCTGTGGGGCCCTTCCCACTCAGGATATTCCATGGTTCTGTGATTCCTCCATCCCATCACAGTGTCACGGCAAGGGCTCGGTGAATGCTGCTTCCCAAGGATGTTTCTCCATCCTGGGATCCCCACATCACCAGCTGAGGCTGGGAGGGACCCCTGGAGATCATCTGCCCACCCTCCCTTCCCAAGCAGAGTCCCCCAGCACCTCGCACAAGGTTGTGTCCACAGCTTCTGCCCGTCCCCAGAGAAGGAGAACCCCACCAACCTCTCTGGACAAGCTGAGGGAATTCTGAGGGAATTCTCCCCGACCTTCAGGTGGAATTTCACTTCCTGCATCAGCGAGCAGAGCCTGGTCCATGCTCGTGTCACCCCCCTTCAGACATGCCCAGGATCCCCTCCCTGCTCCAGGATCGGGTCGGCATTGCTCTGTGTGGAGAGCAAACAAGAAGCATCAATTAGAAGTAATTACCACCCCCTCCCCATAACTTAAGAGGCTAATATTAGCCTTCATTTTTAAGAAAGGTAATTTGACGACCATAAATTACAATTATAAAAACTTCATTAGAGTCGGTAGCAATCCATCCACCATTGTTCTAATTACACACTGTAGGAGTAATGAATGCTAATGGTTTAATGTACAATAATTACCACAATTGAAAAATAATAATAATACAGAACAACCTCAGTTATCCAAATGTCATGGGGGATGTGGAATGGGTTGGGGTAATCGTGGTTTCAGATAATTGAGGGGCTCTTCAGCGTGATTAATAGGTGATGTGACCTCTGGGTGGGGAATGAGGAGTTTTAAATGAATGCAGCGTGGTCAAGTGAGGGAAGCCACCGTGCAGAGAGGAAAAATCAGGCATCTTCTGTCTTAGCTTGGAATTTCAGTGGATATTTTCGACTTGAAGTAAATTCACTGGGTTTGCAACTGAACTGTGCCACCTCCTGATGATTTCTGGGCGTGGTTGGCAGGGTTTAAAGCAGAAATACGGGACCATGTTGGAAATGATGGGCAGAGCACAACTCCAGCCCCTTGCAGCACAGAGACCACACTGATGTAGGTTTTTCCAGGTGGGATGGGGCTTCAGGAGGTCTGGAATCCAACCCTTTGTCCAAAGCAAGCCCAACGCTGGATTCAGACCAGGTTTTTCAGGCATTTGTCTTGAACTTCCAAGGATGGAGATCCTACAGTTTCCTTTGCTCCCCATTCCACTGCTCAGTTATTCTCATGGTGAATTTTATTTCCTTCTATCCCACCAGATCCTCTCGGAGCAGCCCAGGCTTAGGCATCAATTCCCACAGCCCTGGAGCCAGCCCTGGTTTTGTCAGACATCCCTGGAGGCTGAAAGAAGATCCCATCCATGTCCCAGGGACTGATTAGGAACAATGAATTCTTGATACGCTTCCTCTTTAATAGCATCCTAATTTATAAAAACGCAGATAATATATCAATGGAAATTAACTTCACACTTTCCTTACCCTGGCAGGTTGAGCTGCAGGTGAGTGCAATGTAATTAAGAAATTAAAAGGTAATTTCCACATATGCTTTCTGCTAATCTAACTCGGCAATCATTTAATTTACAGCAGGGGGACTGGCAAGGAGGGAAGCCAAAATAAATAAGATAATAGTGGGTTTAATCGCTCAGTGGAATGGAGAAGAGTCGAGAGGTGTCTGTGTGGAGCCACAGGGAGAGGTGTGGTGACCCTGCCAGTGCTGCTGATTGAAAGCCAGGCTTGCTTTTAATTTCACTTCCAGGAGTTCAAACTTTCAGCCACCCAAGTTTTCTGATTTCTAAAATAAATTTTTTAAAAGTTATCTTTACGTTTCCTCTTAAATTTTTGTTCTATTTCCCGCAAGTAATTGTTTCCACGGCACCTGACAACTTTGACTTCAGGATCTCCAGAGAAGAGTAAACATTTTTTTCCTGGATCACTGAATCCTTTCCCATTCCCAGCAGCTGAGGTGTTGAGAGCAGTTAACAAGGAGAAGCTTTACACTGGGAAAGCCCTGGGGAAACTGAGGCACGGACTGACCAAAAACATTTTCTCAGAGGCTTCAGCCCCCAGGCTTCCATTCCCCTCCCCGGCCCCTCCATCGCGCCCCTCCCTGTGCCTCGGGGAGGATGCAGGGATGCAGGGCAGAGGATTTGGGCTGGAACACCTGGAGCCATGCATGCCACAGCGCCTCAATAGAGGCAGCAGCTCCAGCCGCGGGGCCTCAGCAGGGGATGCTCCTCATGGAACTCCGGCTTTTTGTTCCCAAACCTGAGCGGGGCAGGGGGGCTCCTTCCCACCCCCCTGCTTGAGCCCGTCCCCTCCTCCCCCCCCGCGCCCCTCCATGCAGAAGCTGAGCTGCTTCCTCTCATTCCCTGGGGTCCCAGGAGCATTCATATGGGAGCTTAATCCTCCAGAGATGTGGGGACATGGGATTAGTGGTGGTCCTGGAGAGAGGGGGCCCAGCTCCCCTCCCAGCAACCAGCGACGCTCCATGGTCCCCGGCAGACCCTCCTGGAGCCCCATCCTTGGGACAGCAAGGACCAAAGGACCTGTGCCTCCGTGCCAGGAGGGCTTTGGTGGCTGCTGTGCCACCCCTGAACGGGGCTGCATTATCCCCTCTCAATAATTTATCTGATGAGTTGCAGCCTGCTTTTGCCGAATGAATTATTCCCAAAGCAGAGGGAGGTTCTATTTGTACTCTTCAAGCAGCTCTAGAAATGGTCAAATAATATTTGCCCAGCAAATTGTTAAACGGCAATTCCTCTGTCAGTCACCGAGTAAATTATTCACTGAGCACTTGTTTACCTGGGGCCGGGGCTCCCTGCCTTACCTGTGCCCTGTCCAGTCCCTGCCTGACCCTTGCCTGTCCCTGGAGCAGGAGGGCACCTGAGCAAACGGGCAAAGGGGTGCACATCTGCCTGTGCCCCTGAAACCTGGCTGGGGTCTGTGCTTCCTGAGCAATGGGAATGGGGAAAAGCTGCTGGGAAGCGTGTCTGGAACTGGGCAATGCCTTCAATGGCCCTTCTATTCCATCTCACTTTTCCCTTCCCTTCCCTTCCCTTCCCTTCCCTTCCCTTCCCCCCTTTCTCCCTTTCCCCTGACTTTCAATTTTCCTCCTGTTCTCCTTTTCTCTTGTTCCCCTCTTCCCTTTCCCATTTTCCCCTTCCCTTCTGTTTCCCCTTCCCTTCCCTGTCTCTTCCCTCCACACACACACACAAATTCCCAGCACAGCGGGCTCCGTGCGAGCTCTATTTCCCTCTGTATTTCCCCATGCATGGGCTGGGACAGCCTGGGCTCTCCAGCCAGTAATTCACTGATTGGAAAATGTTCCAGGGCAGGGGCTGAGGAGGGAGAGGCAGGAGCAGGGAGCCAAGGGGAGGGGGGGCCAGGAGGGTTGAGATGGGAGTTCTCAAACTGCGAGCCCTAATACCAAGCATGTGGCCATATATTATTTTAATAAAGCCAGCACATCCTGCGCTCACGACAGCTGCTCTTCCCTTTCTCTCATCCTGTGAATCTCATTTATTCCTCATTAGCAAAATCACCTGTTTGTCAAATAGGGACAGAGCTGTAAGACATTAAATTGTGTGAGGGCTGCTGGGGGCCTGGGGAGCACAGGGAAGAGCAGGAGGAGGAGATCCTGTGCACAGATTGAAGCCAGGACTGCACGAAGATCTCTTGAAGGTTGAGATGGAAACGAGGATTTGGGGAAGTGGATTATCCAGCAGCTTCAAGCACTCTCATTTTCTTTTCCCTCTGCCTGTTCTCAGCATCCTGGGGAATGATGCTGTGCCCAGCACCTGTGTGCAGGGGAGGTTCTGTGCTCACCCCTCACCCCTTGAGCAGCAAACAATTTAAATCCATGGTCACCCACAGGCGAACCATTTTCCCTTTTGGAAGAGGTCAGGTACAAAATTTCTGAATCACCATTATTGGTTTGGGTTTTCTCTAAATTGAGCAAAGGCGCTGGTGGGACCGACCTGTTCTCTCTGAGAACTGGGGTTTTGATGAATCAGGATTTTCCACTAACATTATAAAAAAAGTCCCTGGACTGCACTAAATTAAGTGTCTGTCTCCCCCCCAGCCTGGCAATGGAGCCTTTTTCTGCTGGTTTTGCAGCTTACTCGCTGCTTTTCCTAATGCCAGCCCCAGCTTTTCGCTTTATCAGTTGAGTGACACGAGGAGAAACAGCTGGCTGCAAACCAAGCGTTCTGGTTTGCTGAAATTCTCCCTGTTTTGGGGAGATTTGGAGGTTTTGGTTCAAATTGGATCCCACCCAACCATGTGTGTGGGAAAGATACAGGGAGAAACTTGGGGAGAGCAGGGAGATCTCAGATCCCAGCCCTCCTGCATGGTTTGGGTGTTCCTGGGGCCTCCTCGCCAAATGCCAGGGGAGAAAACCCGGGTGGCATCTCCCGTGACTGCAGCTCTCCAGGAAAGCCTGAAACTCCACATTTTCCCCTGGAGGCTCTGCTGCAGTTTGGCAAACTCCAGCTGGCGTGGGAGGGTTTGATCCCAGCACTGGGATGAGTTCAGGGATGTGCTGTGGGAAGCTGTGACCTGCCCTGCAGCCAAGGGCTGGCCAGGGGGACATCTGCCAGCTCCAGTCCTCTGTCCCCAGGTGGGGTGGGCCAGTCTGGGACCTGCAGTGGGCATCACCAGCTCTCAGGATGGTCATTTTTAAACTTGGGGAAACAGGGATTAGGAGGTGAAGGAGAGGACATTGTCTGGGCACCATTTTTCTACTTCTTTTTTTGGGTACTACTCTCTCTGCTCCCCTTCCTTTATTTTTTTCTCTTGTTCTGACCATTCCTCTATCCTCTCTTCATCATCATCATATTTTTTTTCTCACATTTCCCTTCCCCAGCACACTTTCCCCTACTTCCTCCCCATTTTCCACTCCTTTCCCCATCCAGCTCCTCTCCCCACCTCTTCATCATCTCCCTGCTGTCATATCCTTCCTCTTGTCCCTGTACACATCTCTCCATCTCTATCTCACAACCTCTTTCCATCTCGGGGGACATGTGTGGGGACACCCAGTGTCCCAGCCTGGTGGCCCACGGGTCCTGGAGCCTCAAGCTCAGCTCACTGCACATCTCAGTGCTTTGGGGGACACTTTGTGAGCCCCTCCAGGCCACCTGCAGGACTGGGGTGGCAATAGTGCCCCTCTCCCAGCTTCCAGCCCCTGCCTGGCTGCTCTCCCCGCTGCAGAGCAGGAAAGGCAGGACCTGCCTGTGCAGGGACCAGGAATCCGGAGGTGGATGCTCTGCCTCTCGTGCAGAGGGATCATCCCACAGCCCCTCATCCTCTCCAGCCGCTTTCCCCTTGGTGCCAGCGATGTCCCTGCTCTGCAGAGCAGCCCCATGTCCCCTTCCCCACCCGCGTGGCGATGCCACCGTGTCCCCCGCCCTGTCCCCCCCCTTCCCTCCTCTCTCTCTCTCTGAAAGTCATCAGGCCTAGCGAGGTCTTCTCCCACTTATGCAGCTCATGAATATTTAACAGCATCTGCTCTGGAGGCGATAAAGCCTACCAATCCTTGACAAATATGGCCTAATCTTTTCAATTTCGGGGTGCAAATATTCCTTCAGAGTCCTGTTTGTCACCTAGATTAATGACTCTGGCTCCCATAAGCCTTTGGTGCTAATTCAAGTGGTGGCTGCGCGGCCAGCGCATGGCGAGGGATGCTGGGGCACATCTGAAGGAGAGATTACTCACTCGAGGGCCCTTCGCTGCAGGGTTTTGTTCCTGCGGTGGCACTGGGGACCGGGAGGGGGGCCTGGGTGTTTGTTTGTTTGTTCCTCTTCGTCGCTCCTGGATATCCATCCTGGATCCGCTGCGGTCGAGCGGGGATGGTGCCGTGGGGAGGGGCTGGCTCCCCAATTCCTGCTGCTTTTCCCCCGTGGATGGGGTGTGGCAGGAGACACGGGGTTGCCTCCAACCCTGGCTCCTCGTTTTTTGAGACCTGCTGCAAGCAGCAGCCACCAGGGCACCCAGCTGGCTCCCAGTGAAGCTCCATCCCAGGAGTGCAGGCTGAAACTGGCAGCCAGAGGAAAGAGAAATCTTTCTGCAGCCCATTCTCCTGCCATCCTGGTGCCTGCCCGGGGCAGATGTGGCTGTGAGTGCTCAGCTCAGGGCTCGGTGCCCGCTGTCCGCAGCTTTTGGGGCGCTCAGAGCCGCAGCATCCCCAGGCCAGCATCCCGCAGAACCCCGGGCACACCAGACCGGCTGCTGGGGTTTATTTGTTCCCCGATCACCAGAGGGAAATACCGAGGGGTGGGAGGGGCTGGAAATCAATGCCGGAGCTGATCGGGGCTATTGACAGCTTGGCTGAGGCGCTGGTGGCCCCCGTTGCCTGTCGCCGTGCCCGCAGGGGCTGTCCCCAGCACCGCGCTGCTGCAGGGACAGCGCAGCCGAGCGACAGCAGAGCCATTAACAGCGGCCAGAAATCGAAGATTTGTTATTATCCAGCAGGGGAACAATGGCCCGGCTGGGTGTATCCATCAGCGCTCCGGCCCTCGGGGCTCGGGATATGTTGAGATTGCAGATTATTTATTTATACTGGGGAGATGGGGGATGCTGGTGGCACAGGGGAAGGAGTTCCCTCCTCTGTGCTCCACCTGGATTTGTCCAAAGGTTCTGGAGATGCCCTGACTGACGGCAGATCGAGGTCCTGGGGTTTGGAGCATCCTTCAGGTGAAGAGGGGAAAGGAATGTTGAGATCTACTGGGAATTTGCAGGTGAAACTCCCAGTACCATCAGTTTGTGTTGCAAGGAGCTCTTTGGGATGCGAGACTCTTGAAAAGAAGGTCCAGAGAAATCTCTGGCCCTCTTGATGCAAAATTATTTATTAAATTCTTTCTAATGGAAGTATCTAAGAAGGTCCAATCTGGAGGGTGTGAAATCTTTAAGGTTCTCATAAATATAATTTTTTTTGGCTCTGAATAAGAAGTGTTGGTAAGGGTGGGACAGCCCTAAACTGACGGCTCAGCTCTGCACCAGGGAGCTGATGCTCCCCTGACAAATGACCTGAATTGGGTGGAGGAATGAAGAGATGAAGAGATGGAACCAAAAACCTTTGTCCGGTGGTGGCAGCAGTCCTGGCTGTACACAGGAAAATTCCCGAGTAAAATGTCCTTGCTGCTGCTAGATGGGAAAAACTTCCACCTGACACAGGGAACTGCAGAGCGCAGTGAATATTTACAGCTCATGAGCAGGGAGGCTTTATTTTTAGTTTTGTTTTACATTTCTGTAGCAGAAAATGCTTCCTCAGCCAGAGAAAAATACAACTGTGGATAAAATGAAAGTGTGGAAACATCTTTTTTTTTTTTTTTTTGGTAAGCAATAACAAGAAGAATGCTACTTTTCACTAGTTAGAAATAGAGGGGAAACTTCTGAACAAAGCAAAAGAAAATTTCTGCGTTTGTTTCCACCTCAGAATACTTTGGGAGAAAAGAACCCCACAAGCCTGGTTTCCCAGCTCAGCTCCTCATTTGGGCTTTGCAGCAGTTTTTGTTTTTCCTCGGCTGATCCCGCACCTGCTGCCGATGGATGCTCCGTGCTGGGAATTCAGGGCAGCGTTTGCAGCCCCAGCTCGTGCGGGTCGAGCCCCCCGAGCCCCCCGAG
>VZTT01028685.1:36776-50545 GCA_013400855.1 Buphagus erythrorhynchus | reverse complement strand
GAAGGTGCTTGTAGAAGGATGGGCATTCACAAAAAGACTAGGATAATACAGACCCTTCCTTAACTTAGTCTTGTCCCTTTGTTTCCTTTTAAATCCTCTTCACTTTAAATAATTTCCTGTTGTACTAAATAAAATGAGTTGCAAATGCCAGCACTCATGGATTCATTTGTGTGGGTTTCATTGCATTTTATATTTGTACCTGTTTTATTTGCTTAAATCTAAATAGACTTACTGCCCAATGAGTTATTTGCTGTAAATCCATGAATCCTTCCTGTAATTGACGTGGTTTGCAGTTGTTTCACAGCCCTATGTGCTTTAAGCTGATTTTCCACTTTCATCACTTGTAATAGATTTTTTTACTTACAGGTAAAGTAAAAGTAAGGTAATTCCAGCAGTGCCATCACTTAATTTGCCTACACATGGTTCTTTCTGTGTAACTCACATCATTTCAGCTCATTCAATCCACATTTTTGGCCTTTTAACCATATTTTTGTCTTATCTCAACCATGCTCTTTCTCAGCACCCCTCCAGAAACATCTCCTCCAGCCTGACATACATGTGCCCAGAAGTGAGAGCACATATATCTCCTTTCTCCTCCCCAGTAAATCTGTGGCTGGAAATGTCCCTTTCTAGCCCACCCTCCTGATGTTTCTCTTTTCTACTGCTCCAAGGGCAACTGTCTGCAGTGATCTACCAGGTAAAATGCTTGTAGAATAATCTGCTTTTAGCTGCAAGCAGTGCTGCTTCTAATGTTTTCAACAGTGCCTGTGGCTTGAATGGAGAGAGGGTAGGGAGCCTTCCTCTGAGCAGAGCAGGAAAGCTCCTAGCAAGTGTTCAAGAGGAGCCTCTTCCAAGGCTCACACCTTTGCAAAGGACAAGGGCTCACAAATAAATGACAGTTTCTAAAAGCAGGCTAATGAAGGTTGAGTTGAGAACATGTAAAAAGAAAAGTGTTCAGTACTCAGTTGTTCTGCTTCTGTTTAGGCCTTCCCAAAGTTACCATCTCATTTCCAAAGTGTTGCTGAGTTCTGTCAGATAATTTTAAATTTGTCAAGCATCAAACCCCTATCCATCCAGCACTAACCTCAAAATAAATCCTAAGTAAAATTATTAGCCAAGCTGAAAACATCCAGCCCAACCCCTCTCCTAGTTTTCTGTAGCCTGTAGGCTCTCAGGGATATCCAAGCTCTGGGTTTTCTTCCCTTTTGCACATAAAATAAATTAGTTCTTTTCTATTAGTAATATAAAATATTACTAGAACTCACTTCATTTAATTGAATATATTCTTTTATGAATGAAAAAAAAAGGAAAAAAGAAAGATGTGTGCGTGTTTTTTAGAATTTTGCTGAAAATACTAGAGTCTTTTTCCGACCTGACTTGAAAACAAACCAATCCAACAACAAATGACAAAGTGACAAGAGTGGATTTTGCCTTCTCTCTTTCTTTGTTGACTTTTTCCTGCTTTGTCCTCACAACTCTTATTTGCTTGCACTAAAAAGGGAGTGGGTTATTCATGCAGGTAACTTTTAAAAGTCCTGTGCAGAGCCAGGAGTTGGACCCAATGACCTTTTTGGGTCCCTTCCAACTCAGCTGGTTCTGTAATTCTGTGATACTTGCCTCTGGAGGATAAAAATTATTCTAATTGAAAACCAGCAGAGGTTGATATAGGGCACCTTAAATGATCCACACTGGAAATAGAGATATTTAAATTTTATTGAAGCTTGCTGGATGCTTTTAAGTTTAGCACCATGAAAACCTGTATTTTAGCTCTGATTTTTGCAGAAGTGTCTAGTACTCACAGTCATTCTTACCTGCAATAGTAATAGCAAGTGTTTAAGAATTTACTGAAGACATCCTTAAGCTGAAAAGAAAAGGAAGCACTTCAGGGTCTTCTTTCTGTATTCTTTATAATTTCACACTCCTCCTTCCTGTTTGAACTACTTTTACATCATCAATGAAAAGGCTGTTTAGCCAGTATTGCAAGTAAATTACCAAAACAGGCAGTAAAAAAGTTTTAGGTGAACTGGTAAATGACACAACAAGGTGTTAGACAGACTTTTAGGTATTCGAACTAAAGCATTTTTTGGAAGGAGTTTTAATACCGAAGTTTGTCAGTAATGTACATAAAGCCTCATTTCAGCCTGAGAGACTGTCTCTGTTAAGTAGCCATTTAATACCCTTTCAATCATAGTTCAGGATCACAAAGAACTTGAAGTTATTACCAACTGGAAAGTGGTTATTGACTGCCCGTGGGTCAAATGTGTTGGTGGTCTTCTGTTCCTAGCAGAGAAGAATTCACATCACACACACACAGTCTGGGTCACACTCACACATGCACACCACCCCTCTGCTACCTCTAACTACCAGAGCAGACACTAACAGCTTCTTCCTGATGGCCTTGCAGGAGAGACAGGGATTGAGGTTTATCAGGAACTTCTTGCAAAAAACTGCAACTCTGAAAACAGAAGTGTTACAAGAGAAATATCCCTTGTGCAAAGGAAGGCAAAGAGTATATTCTTTGTTCTTGTTTCAGCTGCCCAACTTGGTCATTGCTAGCATTTCACTTTCACCCTGAAGAGCAGCTAATTGTTTATGAAATGGCCTTGTTATTCCTGCCCTGGTAACCTTGTCTGGAAGGCCACCACATGCCTTTATTATTCTCCAAAGGAAAAAGTGCTTTCTGACATCTGTTCTGCATTTGTTTTCCTTTAATTTCCTCTAGTTTCCATCACCCCCTCCCCAGATTGCTCATCTGTACTGCTCTGCACAAGGTGGCATGAGCTCTGCTAGTCCTACAGCTCTGCCTGTCCTCAGTTTGATCTTTCTAAGATTCTTCAGTCCTGCACAGTGGTCAGGTACAAAAGGACAGGGAAAGGCACTGTGAAATCTCCTTCCTCCCCATCCCCCTCCTGAGACTTTACATCCAGGCTTTTACATCAGGCTTTACATCCCCTGAATTATGTATTCCAGTTTAAGTTTGTAAGAGTTTATAATGAGAGCATTTTGAGGACAAAGGCTCCTTCTCTCCTAACCTACCCTGGGGATTCATTCTCCTCTTACACCTAGTGCCAGAGAGTGCAAAAGCACTGGCAAACTACAGTCTCTTTCCATGTAATTTTTCCAGCCAGCAATAATGAGCATCTACAGCATCAGTTACTGAGGTTCTAAAAGCATTAAATGGTTTTGCAAGAAGTGTAAGTGACCCAAATGTCCTTCTCAGTAAAGGATCTTTAATGTTGGCCATGATCTTTTTCAGCCTTTTCAGATTTCATCTAATAAACAATCTAAGAGAATGACCTGGCTGTTCCCCAAGGAGGATTTGAGCATCTATTAAGTGACATTTCTTCAGCAGTACTAGTTAAGTGACTGACACTATTGTGACTGGCCTCTCCCAGCAGTGTGAGCTCCAGCCCTGGCCATCCTCTGCCCCAAGCTAGTATAAATGTTTGAATGGTCATATCACAAATCTGATTTTGGAAGGTTTTTGGGACAGGAAGAAGGGGTTGGAGGAAGGTTTTACAAAAGATCTGGGACAATAAGTGGTGACACAAACTCCCATGCTGGCATTTGGTAGTGGGTCGTGGGTAAATGGGAGCACACAGCACTGCATGACAAGAATTTCTACCAGCATGAGCAGGACCTTCCAGCACTACAGGCTTAATTCTGGGTTTATCTCAGTGGGCATAACAACAAAGGTACAGATTTAAGATGAAAGGAAAAGTACCTTTATCACTCAGTCTTACTACAAGAGAGAAATGATGGTGGACAGGAAGATTTATACACATTGTGTCTATTTCATGAGACTATCATAAATAATAATTATTTCATTATTACCCAAGCCTCATGAATCCAGGTTATTGCCATGAGACTGTGGTCACACCTGCAGAAATCTTGACTCTTCACTTTTTCCTATAAGCCTACCCAACCTTCCAAACATGTCTTTTGGGTCCAGCCTACCCAAGGTCACTCAAGGAGCATGTCCATGAAACTGAGAGGGGGTCACCATTTCTCCTGCCTAACTCACACCTTGTCTGGTGATGGGAGCTGTCATGGGCTCTTAAATTAGCCTTTCTATGCCTCTATTCTCATAGGCTTTAGCAACAAAAACCATGCTCTCAAGAAGCAGGTAGCCTTTCTTCTTTTACACAGTCAATGAGGTAGGTTAAGCAGTCAAGTAGTTTTACTTCAGAACACGTGGGCTCAAAATCTGTCTGCCCTTAGGGAATAACACGGAATCTCCCAAATGGTTCCAGAATTGTTTCCTAATCTCTTATTTATGAAAGCATTATACATCTGGCCTTTCATGGGGATAGTTGTAAAAATGCTACTTCATTTTTGTGATGATTTAAGCTGGTAGCTTGATATGGTTGTATAAAATGGCAATCAGTTTTCTTGTTTGTTTTCGCTGAGATCTATTGTTGGTTTCTGTGGAACAGCTACACGACTTGGCAATGCAGGATCAATTGACATCCTGAATATATTAAATGATGAGACACAGCACCTGGATGATTTTATGCTTTTTATGGTGCTCTGTTGAAAAATAAAGGGTGTGACATGGAGAGAAATATACGATTCCAGCTTTCCAGACTGGTTCCTTACTAGCAGCATAAACAAAGTTTCAAAGGAAAAGTTCTCTGCATCCATCACAATTTGCTTTTGAGACAAATCCTGTATCTTCCTGACATCCCCTCCAAGTTCTTTGGCTTTTTCCTGTTTTGCTTCATCTTCTGAGCTCTTTGCTGCTGCATATCACATGTCCTCAATTATGTTTGTCAATGCTGAATTTTATTTACTGCATAGCAGCCTGATTTCAGAGGAAACCCAGTTCCTTTTTCTGCTCACCCACTTGATATAATCAGTGAATGCAGCTTGCATACTGTTTTCCATCTGTCTCAGTCATTTATATAGATCAAAACCAGCAGAGGTCCAACTAATGGCTTTGTGGGGAGGATTCTCCACAGTGGGGTGGCTTGCTTTACAAGCCCTCGGGTTTCACTTGGTTTGTTTACTCTTTCTGGTCTGTACAGTCACCACTTGCATGTTAATAGCTTTGAAGAAGACTCCTCTCCAACACCCTCACAGCCCCATCTGAAACATCAGACAGTGCTATTTGCTTATTCTCTTTTAAAACTCAGCAATTTGTGTTTCATGAAAAACCATTACCCTTGGTTATTTTCTTAGAGAGAAACTTTCTTATAAGATTATAACAAATTGATCTCAATGAATTCCTAATGCACGCCTCTAAAGCTATTTTGCTGTAATAATATTTGGAGATAATGAGTATTACTGATAAAATCTCATAAACACTTAACCTCTTTGAAAGCCTTGCAGCTGTACAATTGTCATTTCAGGAACAATTCCATCACATCAGTGAATCTACCTTATCTTGCAATGTCATTTCTTCAAGTTTTTGGTGTCAGAGGCTTTGGGCTGTATTTTCACACATTTGCCTAGTCTTTGTGCTTCACGTGTCTACCTTACCATTTTATATTAAATATTATATAAAACTTGATTTGAAAGAGCAGGTGAATTATCAATCCAAGTCTTTTCACTATCACAGGTACTATTCCTTTCTCCATTAGCAATTCAATAAGAACGAATGCCTTAATCTAAACTTAAAGCTGAACATTTTGTCCCATTCCTAGCATGGCAAAACTGTGTATGATTTCAGAAAATTTTGTCATGAAAATGACAGATTTCAGAAAATTTGTCATAAAAGAACAGTACTGTGTCCTACCTCTGTTGCAAATGCTTACAATAGCTAGATGTGTAGGTATTTAGGTTGAAGAACTGTCTTTGATTTGATGATCATTCTTCTCTTTTTCACCATTTCATTTTTATTAAATTAAAAATGTTAACACATTTTTCATGTGAAACTTAAATATAGTTGGGGCCCTTAAGGCAGTAGAGTGACTGAGTATTAGATGGTTGACAAATACTGGCAAGCTGAGTAGTGCCTAGAACCACAGAGTTGTGAGGAAAGAGAAAAATTAGGTTTAAGCAAGTTGCATGGTGGTAGGGTTGTGTGTGTGTAACATTAGTTCTTGAAACAGCAGTGAAGATGAGTATTCCCACTGCAGAGGAGAGTTCATAAAGTTCCATTCATAGCTCCTTTGTTGCTTTGCCCAAACCTTGTGATGTGCAGAACAGGGTCAAAAGATTGTCTTAAATGTATTTCAGATATAGTGGGGTTAAATATCAAAATTGTAACATTACCACATGAACTAGCTAGGTCTGTCCCCATTCAAGACCTAGAATCATAGAATCTTCAAGGTTGGAAAACACCTTTAAGACCCAGCTGTCAATCCAGCACTGCTGAGTCCACCACTAAACCATGTCCCTGAGTGCCACATCTACACATCTTCTAAATACCTCCAGGGAGGGTTCACCACTCTTCTGGGAAGTCTCTTTCAATGTTTAATAATCCTTTCAGCAAAGAAATTATTCCTGATGTCAAATCAAAAGCTCCCGTGCTGCAACCTAGGGCCATTTCCTCTTGCTCTGTCACTTTTTACCTGGCAGAAGACACCAAATTCCACCTGGCTCCAGCCTCCTTTCAGGGAATTGTAGAGTGATAAGGTCTCCCCTGAGCCTCCTTTTCTCCAGGCTAAACACCACCAGCTCCCTCTGCTGCTCCTCACCTGAGTTGTGCTCCAGACCCTTCCCCAGCTCTATTGCCCTTNCGCTCTTGCCGTGCTCTGAATGTGCTCCAGCACCTCAGTGTCCTGCTTGTAGTGAGGGGCCCAGAACTGGACACAGGATTTGAGGTGTGGCCTCACCAGTGCTGAGTACAGGGGGACAATCCCTGCCCTGGTCCTGCTGGCCACACTGTTTCTGATCCAGGCCAGGATGCCATTGGCCTTCTTGGCCACCTGGGCACACGCTGACTCTTCCAAGGTTCTTTTCCCAGGGCAGCTTTCCAGCCACCATTCCCCCAGCCTGTAGTATTGCATGGGATTATCGTGACCCAAGTTCAGGACCTGACACTTCACCTTGTTGAACCTCATACAATTGTCCTCAGCCCATTGATCCAGCCTGTCCAGACCCCTCTGCAGAGCCTTCCTACCCTTCAGCAGATCAATGCTCCCACACAGCCTGGTGTTGTCTGTGAAATTACTGGGGGTGAATGTGCCCTCAGGTACCTTAGTGCATGGGTAGTAAAACAGGCATTAAAACAGGGCTGCTTCAGAGACTTGCTGGCTTTGGTAGATATTTATGGAATTCACAGGTGTGTAAGTTTGACTACAGCTTCAAGGTTTATCACTGGAACTAAATATTGTTGTGGCAAAAGTAGACGGAATAGTACCTCTATAATATACATGTGAATAAGAGATTTTATGTTAGCTGTTGCCTTAGGAGTCTCCCTAAGGCCCTTTACAAAAGCTGAACACCAGTTTTTGACCATTGCCAGGCTATCTGGCTTCCAACAGGAGTTACTATGAAGTAAAAATTGCTTTTAGCATGTGAAAAACCTGGTAGTGTCTGCTCTGAAAAGGATCATCCTAATTTATTGCTCTTAGTTAGATCAACTCTTAAAGCATTTCAGTAGATCAAGAAAAGGTCTTTCAGTCAATTATCATTCTTTGAAGGCCTGTTACAGTGTCTATAAATCTGTTTCTCAGTTGCTCAGTTAGAGCTGGAATCAGTTACCATACCAGATGAACTCTGAAATCAGATCAGTTGCACATTCCCAAGAGGATTTTTTCTGTTTTATCTTTTCAATTTATCTGAAAGACATATAAGACTTCACATATTCAAAACTTATATTCATCTCAGCACCTACTGTATCAAATGAAAAAAGCTAGGGAAGATAATGAAGCACAGTTTAGTTTATACTTATCAATCTGGTTTTTCCATGCCTGAAATCAACTCCCTGTGGAAGAAAAGCCTTGTTTCTCTTCAGTAAAGAGATTTTTGCTATTATGGACAACGTGTTATGTCCTAAAGATTATCAGGAGATGCTGCCATATCAGTGTGTTTCATTCACTTTCCATTGCAATGAACCTCACAGGAGTTTCATACTCCTCAGAAGGAGTAACCTGCAAAAGTGGCATAAAAATAGTGTGGAAGATCCTTGAGTACAAAAGAGATATCAGGGAATGTGTGGATAATATTTAATAACCTAAAAACCTATGTTTCATGTTCTTTAACCAAAACATTGCTGAAATTGTCAATGCAAGTATGGCACCATTCTACTGATCCTGTCTGGCCTTGTGTGTAACTGGAGGATAATCTTATAAAGACAGTGAGTACCTAAGAATTTCCAGAATCTCTTCAAAGCATTGAAATAAATGCCTAGACTGTACAATGTTAGCTTCACAAGAGCCAAGGATTCAAATAACAAATAAGGAATAATCACAGTACTTTCAACAGAACAATGTTGCTGAAATATTAAGAAATTGCAACTCCTGGTAGCTTAGACAACAGATCCTGTCAAAGCCCCTGAGTGTGTTTCAGATGACACCAGTGGGAGGAAGGCAGCTGACATGCTGGAGGACAGATCTGCTCTGCAGATGGATCTAGGGAGGCTGGAGAAATGGGGTGATGGAAAACTCATGAAGTTCATCAAGGACATGAAAGAAGACCTGCAAATGGTAAGGAATAAAGCCATGAGATAAAACAGCCTAGAGCAGGAGCTTTGCTAGAAAGGATCTGGGTATTCTGGTGGCCAGCAACTTGAACTTGAGCTGGATAGGTGGACAGTGGGGTGGATTGAGAATTGAATGGCAGATCCCTGAGCATTGTAATCAGTGGCACAGGTTTGAGTTGGAGGCCTATCACTAGTGATGTCCTTGGAAGTTCAGCATTGGGCCTGGTATTGTTTGACTTATTCATCTTAGATAAAGGGACAGATGCTTCCTCGGCAAAACTCCTGAGGAGTCAAAGATGGGATGAGTGGTTGATACTCCAGAGTGCTGTGAAGCCCTACAGAAGGACCTCAACATGTTGGAAAGATGGCCAGAGAAGAACTGTCTGAAATTCAAAAAGGCAAATGCAGGGTCTTGTGGTCTTGCACCTGGGGAAGAATGTGCAGCAAAGATGGTGAGGGCAAAGCAGCCAGAAAGCAGCTCTGTGGAGAAGGAACTGGAGCATCTGGGGTCAACAAGCTGTCCATGAGCAGTAATGTGCTCAAGAAAGCCAAGAAGGACAATGGTATCCTGGGGTGCATTAGGAAAAGCATTGCCAGCAGGTCAAGGGAGGTGATCCTGCCTCTCTACTCTGTCCAGTTCTGGGCTCCTCAGTACAAGAGAGGCATGGAGCTCCTGGAGCAAGTCCAGTGGAGGGCAGCAAAAATGATTGAGGGTCTGGAGCATCCCTCTTATGAGGAAGGACTGAGGGAGCTGTGCAGCCTCAGGAAGGGACAGCTAAGAGGTGACCTCATCAATCTCTGTTAGTGTCAAGAGGATGGACCAGGCTCTTCCCAGTGGTTCCAAGCAATAGGACAAGAGGCAACAGGCAGAAACTGAAGCACAGAAAGTTCCACTTTTATACAAGGAAGAACTTCTTTACTGTGTGGTGACCACACATTAGAACAGATTGACCAGAGAAGCTGGGGAATCTCTGTTACTGGGGACATTCAAGAACTGTCTGGGCACAATGCTGTGCAAGGTGCTCTGGGATGACTGTGCCTGAGCAGGGAGGTTGGATCAGATGACCCAGTGTGGTCTCTTTCAATCTGACCTGTTCTGTGGTTCTGTGAGATTGAAGGAGCAGTGCATCCCTGCTGCAGGGAAGAGGAACCACATACTGGACTGTACAAGAAAGAATGCAGCCAGCAAGTCAGGTTAATATTCCTTTGCTTGGCCCACGTGAGACCACATCTCTAGTACTGCATCCAGTTTTGGGCTCTTCAGTACAAGAATAACAGTGATGGGCTGGATTGGATCCCATGGACCCCAAGAGGGCCATGAAGCCAGAATACAAGATGTATAAAGGAAGGCTGAAAGAGCTGGATTAGCTTAGGCTGGAGGAGACACAGCTCAGGTGGACCTTACTGCTGTCTGCACTCCCTAATGGGAGACTATAGGGAAGGTGTTGTTCTCTTCTCAGAGGCAAACAGTGAAAGGATACGAAGCAAGGGAACTCAAGTTGAAGTGAAGAATATTTTGACTGCATATAAGAAAACCATTCTTCATTCTTCACCACAAGGGCAACAAAACATTGGAACAGGTGCCCAGAGAGGCTGTGGAATTCCCATCCATAGGTATGCTCAGGCTGCACTAGACACAGCTCTGAACATTGTGCCCCACAGTTTCCTTTGAACTTATCCATTCTGTGATTTTGTGTTTCTCAGAAGAGCTGTGCTGGCCTCACTTCTGGGAGGGGCCTTCCTTTATTACCTTATAACCTCTGTTGGAGGTGGAGTCTTTGAAGGATTCACCAGGTTGTTGTCTTACTCTTGGGTAGGTGTCATACAAAAGAAACATTTTTGGGTTTGTTTAATTTTATGTTCCTTGGCAGTCTTTGGAAATCTACACTGTGGGCAAAAGACAGAGAAGAGACCTTCATGATCCTAGAGTACAGGATGCTCTTACTTCTAATTCAGACTGCTTGTGTGATGCTGGGATAGTTAATGTGATAGATTTTCAAGTGATGAGTAATTTTAGGCTACTTTTATGGAAAAATAATGATCAGTCCTGACTTTCAGCTAACTGAAAAATTTGGATTCTCTCAGTTGTTAAATGCTGTGTTCCCCAAAATCCCAAACCTTCCAAAAAAACATTGGTCAGTTTGAAAAATCCTTCTTTAATCTCCTCTTGGCTTCTTCTGCATAATATGAAAGGTGGAGAGGGTTTTGTTGTTGTTGTTGTTTTTTTTTTGTTTGTTTGTTTTTTGGTTTTTTGTTTTTTTTCTTTTCCTGGTGTTATCCTTTTGTTATCCTTTGTAAGTCATAAAAATCTTGGATTTCTACACTAGGTTCCAATTGCAAATTTGGACTACATCAGTAGTGGATCAAGTCCAGAAAGGCAATGAGAGACAAATCAGCATGGGAAAATCTCTCCTCCTTCCCATTCTCCAGGGATAGGTTCCAAAAACACATGGCTTCTGGCTGTCAGCTCTCTTTTGGCATCTGTATTCCAGCTGAGAGCTTGTTTGGCCTTGCTTGCTTTGATGCAGTAACAACACAGCCCACATTTCTGCTGGTTAATCATTTGGTCATTCTGTATTTTAACCAGCTCTGATCATGAGCTGTTTTACCCTGCAAAGATTAGAGATGTCACTGTTCATCATCTTCATATTCTTCACTCCCTTTGTATAATGGCTGAGGATTCTCATCCTAGCAGGTGCTGAGGGTCCACATCTCCACTGAAGACAGGGAGGGGTGCAGATGTCTGGCTACACTCAAAATCAAATATTATCCCCTCACCCTTCAAAGATCATAATAAGCATTTTTAAATTCAGCTCATGAGGAATTATGCTCTGAGCCAAGTTTTATCTTAGGAGTAGGAATCCCCATGTCTCCATGTCTCTAATTTATGCTTCAGTTTTGGCATTTGGGGGCTGTAACCCACTGCTGGCAGATGGCAAATGTCAACCAAATGGCAATCCCTGTATGACTCATGCACTCCCTGGAGCATGTCACAAGTAAACCCTCTGGATAAACTGTGCTAATAAACTGTTGCAGCTTTTTTGATTTCTTCAGAAGTATTTCAGTAATTCTCAGTACTTGTTTTAGTCACTGGGGTGGAAGCTGTTAGCAGTGTTACATTAAAACAGAGAAGTTCAGGCTTCCTCCATGGAAATGGCAGTATGGTCTTCAAGCAATTCCGTCTGCAGCTAAATGAATGTTCAATGCAAGATGAAGTTTTTCTAATCTAATAACTGATTCAGCTGAAATTGCCTAATAATGAGTGAATTCTGGCATAAGAAGTAGCATTTTGGTCAACAAAAACATATATTTAGTGTCATCTCGTTGATCCTTTATTCATAACAATAATCTTTTCAGGAATACACAGGTTAATTTTTTGTCTTCTACTTTTACCAAAGTGACTGGTTTCATTCTTGAAAACTGAGTTAATTAAATTATGTTTCTAAAGAGAAACAGAGCCTGTAAATCTGTAAATAATATAAAAGGCCACTTAGTATATTCCCTGTGCAAAGTAGAAAAGCATGTATGAAAATACTCTGTCCCTCCCAGAGCATCTATAAAGAATCATCTGTCATGAGAACAACATTTTCCCCCTGAGAAGAACAGAAAAATGCCCATCATTAAATGTCATTCACTTGGAGTCTTTGTTTAGTACTTTGGCTAGTTTTAGCTGCAATAAAAATCACTTCTTTGGACTATGTTTTTCTTTCTATTTTTTTCACACTCAGAGAGACCTCCTTTCTACACTGAAGGAGCAATGATATAGGAGGGTGGCTGTAAATGTAATTTAAGTTAGCTGAAGTGCTCGATGTTATAGCATTGTCAGGTTGATAGGCAGGGGAGGAGTGAACATGGCCTTGAGGAGATGCAAGGGAGGATGTTGAGTACTGCAGATTCCATTCTCTTTGCACGTGGATTTACACAGGATTTATGCTTTGCAATAATCAGTCATCGTGCCACAAGAGGTGGCAATTGCTGGCCACCTGTTCAAGAGCCAACTTGAGCTGATGCCTCAACTCTGATGTGCATAACACCTAAGTGGGCCTCCAAGAGGGCTGCTGGGTATTAACACTCCTCATTTCTCTAAATCAGAGCAATTTCTATGCTGAGCAAGAAACACTTCGTGCCTGCTATACCTGTGGTAGGAGAAGGTGCTGGAGGAGACACATCATGTCACCCTCCCTTAAGAATGAGCAATAAAAAGCTAAATTATGAACCTTGCCTCTTCAATCATTCTTTAGTGATTTGTAAGAGACTCAAACCATTTTGGAAGGCATAGCCATGGCTATAAAGACCTTGGAAAGGGTTTGGAACGATATTTAGTCCTTTCATCTCCCTGAGAGAAAATAAATCTGCCAGGGACAATAAAATACCAGCTTTAATTTTTAGTCAATATTCTCATGTTTTCTGTCTGCCATATCAGTGAAACAGCAGGAAAAATGACCTTTTTTACATAGCTGTTTTTGGAGAACCTCCCTCAGAGAGCTCCTAAGATATCAGTGTCAGCATTTTGGGATTTTTGTTGAACCACGGACAAAAAAAAGACCATAATAAAGAAGCTGAGCAACAGGCCTGCCTGGACAGGCTGAAGACAGGAGAGGAGGAGGCCAGACTGTTACTCATCTTGAGATATCCTCTTTTTGCCTCCCATGATTTCTTTGCTGTTATTTTTGCAGAAAGGAAGGGGTAAAATAGTAGTATAAGAGAAGACACCTAAAGGACCCTGGAGAAGGAAAGATCAGTGAGCAATGTACACTTTAATATAATAATGAACTTCATTACTTGTCAAAGAATGCTTGTTGTTGGGGGTTTAATTTTCCCTTTTTCTTTCTGTGGAATTTTTCCCATTGTTATGCTAAGTATTTGGGTCTACACCCATAAGCTCAGTTAACAGTTTTCTCTCGAAGGGGGGAGGAGAGGGGCAACACCGGAAAAGAAGAGCTGAGGTGAGGCTGGTGCTCTGCTGCTGCTCGCTCCTCTGCCTTGGAGCTGGACAGGCGCTAGAAACTCCGCTCTGCCACGCTGACGTGGGAGCTGCCTTCCCTGCCTGTGGGATCCCAAAACCTCCCTGCTCAGACACTCTTCTGCATTTCCTACCCACTTCAGCACATCCTTTTGGAGCATCAGGACTGACCCTGCCCCGGGACCTGTGAGCGGCTTCTCCCCTCTGCCCTTTCCC
>VZTT01028685.1:1945-22411 GCA_013400855.1 Buphagus erythrorhynchus | reverse complement strand
ACCCTTCGTTTTGCAAACATTTTTGTTTGCAATTATGATAAACATTGTTAAATTCACAATTAGCCCATTTTATCCTAATGGAAAATAAAAGATAGAACAATATATATATTTATGTGTGGTTGGCTTAAATGAAATGCAATAGTCACACATTTAGGNCCCAAAAATATCATTTCAAAGGGACAAAGAATCCCCATTTTGCAGGGTGTACCCTTGAGCTGATGCTTGCTGCTGTGGCAGGAATGGCTGAGCAGGAAAATCCACCCTCCAAAACCAGGAATCGAGAAAAACAACCCCAGCAGAGATTTCAGCAGGCAGTGGAGCCTCTTTGGAAGGGAACAGCTGGAAGGGAGATGCCCAGAGAACATCTGGATACAGCACTGTTCTCCCAGCTTAAAAGGGAAAAAAATCCAGACCTTTCCTAGATAGAAATTATTATTATTATTATTATTATTATTGTTATTATTGTTGTTATTGTTATTATTATTATTATTATTATTATTATTGTTATTATTTGGTGGAGTTTGACATATTACTAAAATCTCTTCATCAGAAATCCTACCTTTAAAATTTGTTAAGCATAAGAAATCTGGGCTCTGTGGGTTGGGTTTTTTGAAAATTATTACATTGGAGAATATTTTCATGACATGCAGAGAGCAGAGGTCTAGAGCAGCCACAACATTAGGATGACAAATGAGCAGGAGCACAAGCTTGTTTAAATTGTGAGGAGAAAATATGCCTGAAAGTGTCCATGTTCTTGTTTTTGGAAGCCCTGAAGAAAGTGAACCAGTTTTGGGGTGTTTGTGTTCTAAAAATGTTTTGTGTAATAATATTCAGCTTATTCATTCTCTAATGATTAATTGAGAATAAAATTGACTGAAGTTGAAGAGGGAGGAAAACCACAACTGGCAGAGATTGTAGGCTTCAAAATTAGCTTTTCTTTATGTGAATAGCAAAAACACGGAGGGTTTTTTTAGAGAAAAATAGCTAGACAAGGCACTGACATTTTTTTAGACAAGAGCGTGGTAGAGAAAAGAAAGGCTGGTCTTAACCTCTATTATGTTTTCAAGGGCACTTTGAAATCCTGTTAGTGTTGTATAGATTTTAAGTTTCCTTTTATGATCCTCTTGGTGTTGTACAGACATCTTATACAGTTTATTTTTGGGAAACATTCCATGTTAGTTTACATAAAGCACACCCTGATTACTGTTGTATTCACTAGTTGTTTGTATGTAAAATTGCCTCTGAGCCTTAGTGATTTGACTTGGGTATTTAATTGCTTTGATTTGTTTATTGTGTATGATGAACTAGTGTTTATTGGTTTAAACTCATCCAGAGTGCACTTTATAAAAATGCTGGTTTAATTTCTAAAATACAAAGATCTTTAATTTGTTTGAGATGCTAAGGTGGCTTACAGTGAGCTGGTATGTATGGGTGCTGATCTTTCTGTGACACTCCATGACTCAGTGGACTCCTAAGGCTACTTCTGAAGCCATTTGAAGAATTACCAGGGGATTTGTTACTGGCACCTACTTGGGCCAAGTAGAACTATATGCTGTATATTATGAAATACTTTAAATATTTTAAATGGCTAAATAGAGCACATTTGGATTGGTTGAGAAAAGTTGTCAGTTCCTGTTGAGTCAAACAGATAACTTTGTCAAAGAGGAAATGGTCAAAGAAAACAAGTTATGAGAAAAAATACAATGACACTTTCCTGACTAACCTTTCTGGCTTTTTAAAATATTTCGTATCTGATTTTTTCTTTTTAAAGCTCTAAAAAATAAAAGGCTATACCCAACATGTGATGAAAATATTAATTCTAATATAGATATTGTAGGTCAAATAATGTAGGATTACATGTAAGTGGAGCACTTTTCTACCAAAAAACATTCAATTTGGTTTGATCAAAATAGACTTTTCCCAATCAATAAACAATTTCAAAGCTATTTCATACAAAAACATCTTTCTTTATAATTGTCAGTCTTTGGCTTACTTTTTAGAGGGAACTCTGCAAGCTCCCTTTAAGTTATTGATGAGCACTCCAATCTTAGAAAGAACCTTTGCTAACATGAATGCTCTATTACATATCCCTAAAATGGGATATATTCTACCTTTAAAAGTGGAATTTCACCCAGGGTGTTATGAAGTAGCATGTGTGTTGTCATATCACTGTGATCAAACCTGTTTTTTTTTTAAAAGCAAAAAGTGATTGAACAAAGTAGAAATTAGTGAGATAATAAAACTGCATTAAGCCTACAATTGCTGTATATTTTCACTGCTTTTTTGTTTAGTTAGTATGAAATATGGGTCTGTACATAGTACCAAAAGTCTTGACCACAGATGTATTGTTTCACAAATAAAGGCTTGTACGTGAGGGAAATGTATTGTGGTGAAACTGATGTGAAGTTCACATACATAATTTATTTTCCTGACTTGATGTGTAATTCAGATGTTAGATCATTGGTTTGGTTTTTTTTTTCCAGAAATCACTGGTGGGAACTAAAAGTGGACTGAGGACATGCTAGCAGCTTTATAGTGTTTGATAGAAATGTAAATTTGTCAGGTCCTGTCATACAAAATGTGATTCACCTCTTCTCCTGAAACAGCTGTTTTTTCAGAAAAAAAAAATGGGTTTTTGTCCCAGAAAAAGCATATTGTGTTAATTTTTCTTCAAAGCTGTTCACATTGTGTTTAGGAAAACTTGATGTACAGCTGCTTATCCCGGAAAACAGGGTGGAGAAGGTCCCTGCTTACATTTCTTGTTAAATGAAGATTTCTCAGAATGCTTTTTCTTCAAGTGGCAGATCTATGAATAATGGCTGATGATGAAAATGCTGAATTGTCACAATACTGATATTCTTGTGCAGTCCTTCTGGCTTCTGTTTCACTTCTTAAAGCATTGATATCTAAAAATCACAGAAGGAAAAAGCCATAATTGGTTCGAAAGCGAAAAATCATTGGCCAATTTATATTAGGAATACAAAGTAAAGGAAAATTATGTAGTATAACTTTTAATATTGATTGGACACTTTTCTATCACAGCTGTCCTCCTTTGGACTTGTCCTTTAGAAGAGCTGCAATAAAGTACAAATGTTAATTCTTCCTCATGGCAGCTCAATGGTAGTTAAGTGTTGGCTTTATAAAGGGACACAATCAAATGATGTTGATTGCATGATTTGAATTTGGGTTCCTTATTATAGATATTTATTTTTAATTGAGTTTGTTTAGCAGAAAAAGTGAGGAAGTGTTTATCCCAGAATATTGAATGAAATTACATAATGTACTGGGATATATTGTAAAACACTTGCTACCTGTACATCTCCTTCTAGTGTGTGCTAGGAGATCTCCTTTCAGGTAGGACATACTGGAATGGCAATAGACTGAAAGAATACAGTAACTTCTAGCACTTTATAGTCTTCCCCATGGCTTTAAGAGGAGGTATTCTTTAGAAAAGAGCTCCTCTGAAGGTCCTCTGAGATTTAAAGTGCAAAGCAAATTTCCTAGCCCAGTGACTGTAGTTTTTCAGAATTCCCCAGGGATTTGCCTGATTTGTATTTCCCTCATACTCAGGAATAATAAAAAGGAGTAAATCACTATGTGCTATTTACTATTCATTATAAGTATTTTAACATTGATGAGATAATCAGGGAGTTAGGTTGAGAACTTTGCACCTTTGAAAATCTAATCAATAGAGTGCCTAGGGAAAGAAGACAGCTATTCAAAACAACTTTAAAATAGCTCATTTTTTTGCAGCAACCTTTTGAAGCCATTGTAGAAGTCTGTCACTACCTTATGATTATTTTTTATATTTGCAAGATTTCTTCCAGTATACATTGGCAATTGGGGGTTTTTGCAAAAAAACCTAATCTTGAACAGAACAAATTAACTGGTCCAGCTACTGGGTGCAGCAGGGTCCTGTAAACATCATCCCAGGCAACACAGAATGCATGAGCCCATCTAGGTATTTAAAAACAAAGAAGAGGATGTTTAAATTTGGCAACACTGAACAACTGAATGCATTTAATTATACAGAAAAAATATTGCTAAAAAGAGATGGAGGACCTGTCATGTTGAAGGCTCTAGACTACAAGTCTTATGAGGAGCAGCTGAGGGAGCTTGGAATGTTTAGCCTGGAGAAAAGAAGGCTGAAGGGAGACCTTATCACTCTCTACAAGTTCCTGAAAGGAGACTGTAACCAGGTGGGGATCAACCTTTTCTCACAGGTAACAGGAGAAAACAAGAAGAAATGGCCCAAGAAATGGGCCACAATGAAACACAAGAAATGACATTGTGCTGTGGGAGGTTTAGAGTGGACACCAGGAAAAATTTCTTCACTGAAACAAAGCTTTAGAAGAGGCTTCCCAGAGAAGTGGTGGAGTCACCATCCCTGGAGGTATTTATAAAACATGTGCATGTGGCACTTGGGAATATGGTTTAGTGGTGAACGTGTCAGTGCTAGTTAATGGTTGGATAAATTATCTTAGAGGCTTTTTGCAACCTTAGTGATTCCATGTTTTTGTGACATACTGGTATTAGTTGCTCCATTTTAGGGTAGGGACTCTGACCCACACTCCTGAATAGGCAGAGTTATTTCCTATCAGCTAAGTGGCCATTCCTCTTGGCCACATCCACCTCCTCAGGACTTCCTACTGAGTGGGTCAGATTTATCCCAGGTTAGCATCTTCATTTTCTGAGTCCTGTCCTCAGTTTTCTTTTTTCCATGTACTGCATGAGGAGTCATATATCCTAGTTTAGGATTGCAAATCCATCAAGCCACAGGGTGCCATTCAGACCAGCACTCTGGCACTGCACTTGCAAGTAATTCTTCCCCTGAACTTTGCCAGGAAGGCCCAATTCACTTTTGAAATACCAGAAAATGCTATCAGATATAATCAAGAGTAAAATACTTGACATATGCAAGCATTTTAAAGCTGCTAAAAATTTCCTGTTATGGGCTGTATCATCACTAAACATAGGAAAATTTTCTTGTGTGATGGAGTACTGGAGAGTGAAACAAAAATTTTTCTATGCTGGGAATCTTCATCCAAAACACCTGGCCTTGACCATCATGGAAGATGGAATTTCAAGGGAAGATGGCCACAAGATGTTGTGCTTTTGGAGTGTTATGGTCATTTGCAGGTAATCTGGGTACCATTTTAGATGGGAGATGATGGAAGAAATTGACTGAAATTAATTTTGCCTCAGGAATTAAAAACTTCCTTTACAAGCCCTGAACTTATTGTTGACTCTGCTGGGTTTTGCATTTAGACAGCTACCATACCAATTTGTCTGATATTTTTCAGTCAATTTGGCAGTCATGTTTTGGGTGCTGGTAAAATAAAGATAACTCTATCTCATACTGTGCAAGTGCTGCAGGATTCCTCAGAACAATCACAACTCAGATTATTTTTATAGTGTGGTTTTTATAGTGATATTCTTCACCATTCTACAAGGCTGAGTAAACATCCACTCATGCTAGACAATGTTTTTCTGTTTGTTTATGTCAATTAAAGAGCTTGAATATACAGACAGGGAATCCTACATTGCTTCCCTTAAACCAACAGAATATGAAATCAGCTGGGCTCAGTGCCGAGAAGCTGATTTCTGGTGATAAACTGAAGTAAAATAAAATCTGCTCCATATGGTTCAATTGTAAACTTTGCAACTACAAACAAAAACGTGCTGTGTGACTAAATATTGCAGTACAAAAGCAGCCATAAAGTGCTATCCCTTAAGGCATACCCAGAGTCAGCCTGCCCACTTTCAGATGTATTCTTGAATTAAAAGGGAGTGTGAGAGACCAGGTGATGCTTGGTGTGTGTATTGCTGGGGGAAGGATGTGGTGGTTCAGGTTTCTGAGCCCAGGTCATGAGCTGGGACATACTTTGGATCTGGCAACAGCTGCCCCTGCCTTTCTGCAGGAGCTAACCTGCAGGAACTAACACAATTGTAACCAAACTCATGTCAGGAATGAAACTCTCTCTATTTCTATCTACTGCATGGTTGGTGTTGCAAAGGACATGCAAATGGGGCAAGGCTAAATGTAATGCTTCTTCAACTTCCTGAAATCCTACATAACTCCTACATATTATAAATCCTATATATGTCTATTCATTTCCAAGGAGAGTGAGTGAGAAGGCAGGTTGAGGTGTTCAGCAGACACAAAGATCCCCACATGCACTAACCAACCTTTTTCAGACCTGCTCCAAGCCAGTGCCTGATCTTGTCTTAGGAGGGCAAAAGTAAAAAGAGTTTGAAGAGATCCCTGGTCTATCAAAGGGAATGTGTTTTGTTCAAACCTGCCAACCAAGGCCTGGTTTAATACACACTGCTGATAGATCTCTGAGCATCTGCTCAATTACAGCATTTTTGGATTTCACATCACAGCAGAAACCAAATATCCCCATGAGAAAGGTTTGAATGTTTTACCTGATTTTGGAAGATTTTGATAGGAGCACATTCAGGACACTTTGGTGCAGAAACACAAAACTGTTCCTCAAGCTGAGATAGTTTAGCTGTGTCACAAACTGGAGGGGATTAAACCACTTCTCTCTGCAGCACATTCAATGGTCTCTTGAGTTTAGAGCTGTAGAAGAAAAAAAAAGGAAAACACTTTGCCACTATGAATTAACAGCAGACCCTGTAAACAGACTTGCTAAAGGAAGGAGCAGCATGCAACCTTTTTGCAATGTTTGAAAGAAATTGCGGGAAGGAGGCCAAAAAAACATTACCCCCAGCTTCAAACTGTAAAAGTGTTTAAAGTTGTTTAAGAACCCCATGCACTCCCCTTGTGCTGTAAAACCAGAACCTTCAGGGAACAGAACATAAGGAACTGGAAAGAAAGAACTGAAGATTTATTGGTGTTTTCAGCATAAACACTCATCAGTCCCATTTCGCAGAAAAGGAAACAAGCCTGCTTTTCTCTTTCAGCTAAATGGAGGTTTTCTAAATGCCTCCTTGCTATATAAGTATGAAAAAACACACCCAAGTAAAAATATATCATATTATTAACTGCAATATATATAGACAATATTTTTTAAACTTAAAACAAACAGAAAGTGCCCCACTGTTTGATTTCAACAGTAGAGCTATGCCTTTGGGTTTAGATCAGAAAGTGCTTCCAACTCTATTGTTGCAGCCATGCCCAAAGCATCAGCAAAGGAAAGGGCTTCCAATTTTTAATAGAAATTCTCAATAAGGCAGAGATTATTCTTATTCTTTATTTATTTTGCTTTTGTTTTGATTACTCCAAAAGCCATGTAACATTTGGAGGTGGCCTGGGGTAAAGCTGTAGCTGAACAGACTTTGCTATTGGTTTCCAAAATGTAACAAAACTTCAGTTCTCTTCTGAAAGGGGATGTGTGCATCAACTGCCTTGTTCAGGGTTAGGAGGAGGCAGCTGAGGTTTCCTGGTCCCCTTGAGCCTCGTTTGGCATCTGGTTCTGCTTACTTATCCAACAAGAAGCAAAGGTACTTGGCAACATTTAAAAAGGGAGGAGGAGAAGGTAATCGATCCAGGACAAACTGAAAAATACAAGGAATCTGAAAACCTTAATAGAAAGCACAGCTATTTCTAGTAATCATGGGAAAGGTACCAATAATAAAGTTTTCTCTTAAGAAAGTCCTGTAAAACTGAGTCAGAGTGTAGAGTGCATGAGTGAAGTTCAGACCCACACATGACAAAGGGATGGCCACAGCAGCACTCGTGGCTGGCTTCCCCTGTGGAGCGCTCAGCAGCCAGCCTGCAGTGCTGGGACCACTGCCAGAGGCATTTAACACACTTATTCTCACGGAGGAGCAGAAGCCTTCAGGTGGTTAAATGGATACAGACAGACATGATGGTGTCTGCTGTCCACCCTTAGGGTTAAGGTCTTGCTGACTGTGCCCTTCCCACTCTGTTGTGTTGGGTCTTGCTCCACACACCTATGTAGGATATCCAAATTGCTCCTGGATCTCAGAAGACCTCTGTTTACCTCCCAAAGTAGGTCTTGCCTTCTTGATTGTAAGACTGACATCCTTGGCCCTGAAGCCTGTTTGTTCCCCAAATTTGCCTTTAATTTAAACTTCTACTTTTGAAATTCACCTGTATGGTGATTTCTACCCTTAGAGCATCAGCCTTCCTGATTGCAGTACATATTTGAAATATAAAACACACATAGATGTCTGTCCTGAGAAGTTTAATAAAATCACACAAAACTGAGAGGCATGCCTTTTCCTGAGCTTGTTTCTTCAGCACCCTGAAACATTCTTTGGTAGGAACCTGGTCCTCTGGCATTGCTTTTGTGCCCCTTGGTATATTCTCTCTCTTTCCTTGCTTCAGACTTTTCATCCCTCATAGGCAATTTCTGCTTTTTCCAAACCCTATAACTGCAGATGGATAAGGTAAAAGAGTCCTTTCATTCTTCCCATTTCAAGTGTTCCAACAAATAGAATCATTGAGGTTAGATACTATTCACTGCACTTTGATTATGCACATGCAGCAGCAACTACATAGTGGTCACCACAATTTCTAGACTGTAAATACAGACATTCTCCAGGCCCCAATCTCTTGCTCTTTGTTATGTTCCTTTATGTGAAAAACTACTTCTGTGCTCATGACTCATTGAAACACCCATGTCCTTCTGCAGCACTTCTGTAAACAAGGCCCACAATATCTGTCAGATTATGTATTAATTCATTACAATTAGGAATATTCTGAACTGACCCCCTATAAATCTTTATGACAATAATCTTTCTTTAAAAAGTCAATTTACCTTGAAGAGCCCTCAGTAAATAAAAACCCACCAAAACCCATGAAAAAAATAATTATACCTTTTCATTTGCTTGGAAACTTTCATAAAGAACATGAGTTAATTGCTAACACCTGAATTGCAAACGACCTGATCAATGCACTTAGACTGCTATTGCATATTGCAACATACTCTTTTCCTAGAAAAACAGCAGTACAGTCTTCTGAGCAGCACACGATGCAAGTGGAGAAGCAATTTAGGTTAGTCAATAACTTCCATCTGTTCTGAAGCAGTGAGCATGAAGAGAGTTTCTTTATTCTGGCATTTATTCATGGCAATGCCTCCTCAGTTTTATTTGTGCCGGAGTGTGCCATTCTGCAAATATTGCTTGTCCTGTACATATTTCTGAGTGACAGCCATACAAAGAGGTGGACTGTTAACTTGGATGCTCTATCAATTCTTGTAGGATGTATATTTATTTATTTTCTGTGGTCTGACTGAATAACACAAATCTCCCTCAGCTTTGTTTTTTTTTTCTTTGAAATATATGTTTCCCTGTTTTATCATAATTTTACAGTATACTAGCTTCAATTAATGTGTCTTCCTGAGAAAAGAATTAAAACAGTTAAAGTGTTTCCTGATCTTTACTCTGTCTTATATTTGAGTGAAACTGTTTTTCTCCCTTGCTTATTTAAAAACATACACTGTTTGTTTTTAAAGTTTTATTCAACCAAGGGCTGTAACACACTTGATGAAATAGGTTAGGATTTTGAAAACCTAGAAATTGTGACCCTTAGGCCAAATGTTTGGAGAGCTACCTATTAATTCAGGGTTCTCAACTTTGATATGAACCATTTTGGATGCCAAACTTGAGACATCAAATATTATCTCACTTTGAGCTTTCATTGGAGACAATAACCTCTGCAGGTGTTCATCACCTCCAGAAAAGTAAGTATCACTTCACAATGACAACATGAGGCAGCAGGGTGACATCTTTGAATCCTGCACATTTCAGAGCCCCAGATTTTGTTGCCCAGTTCTGCCCTTGCAGCCTAGAGCAACTGAAAAGGTAACAGGTTACAGCAGGACACATTGTCCTGTGAGTACTTTGAAATGGGCTTTAAGGATTTCATTTTCTTGGCTCCATTTCTGCCTGAGAAGCTATATATTTTTGGGCATTATGGCTTCACAAAACATTAAGATTTCTGGGCTCTTTTCTCTCTTGGAGAGGGACAAGGCATTTGACCTCCTCAGACACTCCAAGCCTCCAGCTATACAACCATCAAGAAGCACATTTGTCTGATCATAGATGCTGAAATTTCAGTCTCAATTTAACCATTAGACAGAGATTTTTTTCTATATGCAAATGGTACGTGTTGTTTGGAACAATCTTAGGACATTGCTTTCATAGAAACTTCACTATTTTCCTGTCTAAATATATAAATACCTGAAATATATTTCTTTCTTCCCACTTGGTTATTTTACAAATTCTCTGCTTAAAAAGTGAGATGTAAAGATTGGTCTCTTATGCATGGTAAAGGATTTAATATAATTTTGCCTCTTGCAGGATCCTACAAGTTATCCCCACGGGACTGTGCTTGAAGAAAACTCTTTCTTCCCTGTCAAGTCCATTTAGAGCATTCCTTAAAGCTGCAGCCATCAGGAGTGAGCCATACCAGGTGGCTCCACACAGGATGGAACAATCTAGGACTGGGAAGGAAGAAATGCAGCTCACTGTTGTTTTTAGTTTCAGCTCCTCTGTGGCTCTAAACTCTGTGTTGAACCTCTTAGAGTCACAGCACAAAAACATAAATTAAGTGAAACAAAATTTTAATTAATTGATTACAGGAAGTTCATGAGTTTGGGAAAGGACTATACAAACATACAAGAACAATGAGCTTATATGTTGCCCATACAAACACAATGAGCTAAATCATCATACCAGAGATGGCTGTGGTGACAGGAGCCCTGGGAGCCCCAGGCCAAGGCTGTGCTGTGCAGGGCTGTGTCTGGCTCTGGGCTGGCTGCCCTGAGCTGCACAAGAACAGAGGACGATGGGCTAAGTCATGAACGTGCAACTGCAGTCCCAGGAGAAAGCTTCTGCCTCCAGGATTTACCAGGTTGTGACAACAATACAGACATGCTCCTTTTGTGTCTAGGAAGATTTTTTACCCAGTTTCTTGAGAGAAGACAAAACTATTGAGCTACTCGAGTAATTGTGGCATGCTGCCAACTACCTTTTTAGGGAAACAGTTTTAGGAGAACTGGTTAAAATGGTAATGCTAGAGGTATTTTGAACATCCCTGTTTAAGAGTGAAATTAACTGTGAAAAATAAATCCTGGCAACCATAAAGTATTTGTTCCTAGATATGACTAGCCCCCAGGGTAATTAGCTTGTGGACTAACCATGAGTTGTGGACTCCTGAAAGGGTTGGGGTACAGGTGGTCTTGCACAGTCAGAGCAACAGCAAGTAGACAGAGATAGGTTCAGAGCTAGGCTTCTTGTACACAAAAGACTATGAAAGAAACTAGACTCAGTCCTTTTAAACTGTTTAGATAAGAAGGTAGAAATAAGATTAAGAAATAAGCAAGAGCTCTAGTTCTTAACAGCTGCAAAATGAACATGAGAACATTTTTCTAGAGGGCCTGTGTTTGCAGAGAGTCTTTCGTGTATCTGAGTATTGTCTTTCATGACAATGGCATTATTGTTAGATTTGTTGCTTTCCTGTTCTTAAATTTGGTGTCATTCTGTTGTGGCCAGTCTATAAAAAGATTTTGAAATGTATCCTTCAAATTTGTGCAGATGTACTTAACAATAGAGGAAGTCTCATCATATTGAAAAAAAAAAGTGTAAATGAGTTGTCCAAAATCATATGCAACTTATAGTTTTTCTTTTCTTTTTGCAGTTATACCCTGGACAGTTGAAAAGTAAACAAAATCAATTTTTCCACATTTCCCCCACTCCAGTTGTCTAATCTTTTCTTTGACTCCTTGTTAATATATTTTGTTGGCTCCAATAGGACTCAAGCTGTACATTTTGTCTAGTATATGTAAGAAGATTGGCAGGCATGGAGGTAACTTTCCCTTCAGCAGCCCATGTAATGCTCTGCTTTGTAGCTGTAGCTGGACTGATGTTGAGAACACACCAGTGTTTCAGTTCCTGCTCAGCATTGCTCCCACAGCTTCCAGGCTCTCTCCACCCCCACTCTGCTCCCACAGGCAAGTAGGCTGAGTGTAGGCAAAATGCTGGAAGGGGGCACAGCCAGGAGAGCTGATCCAAACTGACCAAAGGGATATTCCATATCATATGATGTCATGCTCAAAAAAAAAAAAAAAAAAAAGCTAAGAGAAGGGAGGAGGTGAGAACATTCATTATTTATGTGATTGTCTTCCAGGACAATCATTCTAAGTACTGAAGCCCTGCTTCCCCGGAAATGGATGACCATCTCCTGCTGACAAGAAGTAGAAAATAAAACTTTTTCCTTTGTCTTGCTTCTGTGCACAGCCTTTCCTTTTATTTCTCAAACTGCATTTATCTCAACCCATGAACTTTTCATCTTATTTTCTTCACCTGCTCTCCTCAGGAAGAGGAATGAGAATGGCTTGGTGGGCTCCTGGTATCCAGCCAAGGCCAACCCACCATTGTATGAGCTGATGGACAAAGATTTTACAATGAATCTTGGGATTCAGCTTCCAAGTGATGTTGCATAAGTCACCTATCTCCTGTGCTTCTGTTTCATCCTTACCTTTTATTTGTTTGTGTATTTACTTTGTCATCTCCCCTTTGAGCATAGGACTATGATTGTATATTTGGTGCACTTATCCCCACTCAGTGGGGAGCACGAAGGGCAGGAGCTCATCATAATAACAAAATGAACTTGTGGCTCCATTGTTATTGCTGTTCTTCAGGAACCTCCTTGACTTATTCAGAGAATAAGTGGCAAGACTGAAAAACTCAGCTAGTTCCTTACTTTCTCCAGCCTTCTTTCTTGAAGGGCTCTGCAGCTGTTCAGGGTATGACATCACAGAATATCTGGTGCATGGTGTTCTCTCACTGCCATGTGAAGAGGTAAAACCTGGGACTTATGACCATATGAAGGATATAAAGTGATGAGGGAAGAGCATCTGAAGAAGGCTGTCCAGTGCATTCATAAATGTTAAACATTTCCACTTTTGCAGATCAGGATTTTCGTTACGTGTTTTTTCCTTGAATAACAGCCTTCAGTTCTGGTCAGCCAATGGGATTTGTTACTCTTCTTCATCATAATGGTCTTGTCAACTCAATTCTAAGAGTCAGGTAAGTGCAGAATTTATAAACGCAACATGAAAATAAATATTTTAAAATAAAACCACAGATAAGTAAAAGCAACATAATGAAAAATATTTTTTTAAATGTTGCAAAAATCAGTTGCATTTGGCCCATCATGTTAACTGATATTGTTAGTTCAATTTTCTAGAAAGAGGTACAGTCAAGGGAAAATACAGGCCTTGGTCTTTCCTGCTGAACAGCCCTACTGAACTACTCCTCTTCAATGTTCAGTTATGAAGGAACTGTTTATTTTATTTTTGTGCCTGTAAATAGAAATACAACTTGATAGGCAGAAAGGTTTTATGCATTATTTTTTCTGCATCTATTTTCCTCACAATAAATCTGCTAAAGTAATTGGAATGAAATACAAGACATAATAACCAGCAGGGGCTGTTGCAATCTCGGCCTTCAATCTTCTCCTTAGGGATAAAGATTTAACATAAAGAAGGTACAACCAATAAGGGCCCCAAATTTAATAAAAAACCCAACCACTGTGAATATTCTTCTAAACAAAGAAGCCCTCATTATCCAAAGTATACACATCCATCAAGATTAATTTGCTCATCACTGTTATCCTCAGAGGTGAATTTAATGTATTTGTAAGTATCTTTAAAAAAAAATTGAAGAGATAAAACATTTTTCCAGTGAAACTTAGTTTTTGTGCAATGGAATACCCTTTCCCTGAAGACTGCTAGCCTAGTTTACAACTGTCATTGAGAGACAGAGATGGATATGTATTCAAATGTTATGATTTTATCAGCTTTTTATTTTCTTGCATGAAATCTGGTGAGGAAAGTTACTCTTTGTTGGCAACACCCTTGTAAGTATCTTAACATCTACATTAAAACAGAATAAGGCTATATGTTTACTGCTGTTTCCCCTGTTCTGCCTGTTTTCAGAATTGTTGATATCCTCATATTCCTCTGGGACAAAGAAGGCAAGAATCCGTCTGGTTGGAATGCTATAAAGTACACTTTACGCACAATTACCTCCTACAATTGAACAAAATGTCAACTCAGTCTTTCCCCAATACTCATAAAGCATAATTTTTACTCAGAACCTCTTTTGGCACAATCCAGCTTACTAACCGATCCCATTATGTGTCAGGCCAGATGTTGGCTGTCAAAGTAATCATCAGCTGAGTACAGATATTCTTGAAAGATTTTGACTGACACATTTATCTCCCTGCCAGTTGGTGAGTCCATCTCAAAAACCAATGAAGAAGCATGTCCTGATCTAAAAGCTGGTGAACGTAATATAACTTAACTTAAGCTTTAATTTAGGATCCACAGTAGGTTTTTTTTTCACTTCCGAGCATTTTCATTTTAGGGTCTGTAGTCCTCCAAGGCATTAAGCATCTCTGTATATCACAAGTGGAAAAGGTGTTTAAATCTCAGTAACTCCCTCAGTGTCTGAATAGAAACTAGTAAAGATGCTCCCCTCTCTGAACATAGTGATATTCTGCTTGGGGAGAGACAGGTTCAAATATGGCTGGTGGTTGTAGTGAGGGTTGATTCCACATCCCACATCCCACATCCCATATCCCACTATTTTTCATAGCTGAAAAACATTTTTATGTAATAATCAGGTGCATGGGAGACAATGTCTGTTTGGGTTCTCCAGACCTTTCAGTAGACAAGGATAGTCAATCTTTCTATGCTTCAGGATGTCTCAGGATTTATTTAGTTTCATTTTTGTTGGGAGACCAATGAATTCTTTTCCCCAAAGAACTAAAAATATTTAATAGAGAATTCAACACCTACTTGTATGGCCTGGAAATGTGTAAAGAATTTGGAAGAGAATAAGAACAGAAAGTTAAATGTTTTTTCATATAAATTTCAGTATGTTTTCCTAGTAATACTGGACTAAAACTGTAGGATGAAATCCAGCAAATAGAAAGTATGTTGAGTGGGTTTCAAAACATGACATTATATCTGAAATATCACTCAGTGGCTACTTGTTTGCTACGCTTACACAATATTGCAAAATGAAAGGGTAACTGCTCACACGACAGTGTATGATACACCGTCTTCTTCGATAGCAGATTTTCCTACCAGTCCCTCAGGAATCTGAGTAATTTGTTACTGTAAGGCATTTTTTCCAGTGGCAAATGCTGCTTCTGGGTAGCATATTACTAAATAGAGCGTGAAAAGACAGCTCATTCCTCCCATTCCTCCATGGTCACACAGCGTTCCTGGCAGCGGAGCGACGCACGCTTGCATGAGCGAGGCTGTGGGTGTGAACTGCGTCGAGGAAACAGGGAATCCAAGGCAGGATCCACCCAGCAGAACACCCAGTTACAGACACTGAATTTCCACCTCAGTTCCCAGCAAAGTCCTTCCAGGTTTTTTTTGTAGGAAACAGATTTGGAAAATGTAAACCTGAATGACTTGTGCTTCACCCATCCCTTAAACAGAAATAATAATAATAGAAATAAAAGTATATTTAATAAGAGATGCTTGCAGTAGATGTCACTGGAAGCATGATTCAAATATCAAATTTAAGTAACTCTGTGCTAAATGTTATATACAATTAATGACTGCCTAAAAATGAAACCTGTTTTATTATGCAATTACTTTCCAAGGGAAACAAAGAAAATGTTTGAGGCTTTCACCAATGACCTGGTGGAATCATGAGGAAACATTGCAAGTACCAATCTTGTGTAACAGAGATATAAATGCACTTTACATTTTTCATTTTAGAAGTCTATGCTTGAAGTTCACAGTGTGGCAGCTCACAATAGCTGTTCCTAAAAATCCTTTGACCCAAGGTAAGGAGGAAGCAGCTGCCTTTGGCCTTGGAGTTAGACACAGTAGATTAAATGAGGTTCTTGATCTCTCAAAGTAAGATGTTTCAAACCCAGGGCTCTCATTTTTCAATGAAGTACTTTTATTTCCCAGACTATAATTAGACTCCCAGACTAGAAGGCAATTCCCTTCCTACTTCAGACTGGACATGTGCAGCCAAGAATATCAGATTTCTGTCCATGAAGAGGAGAAGTAAGACTATATCCAGGACACTGGTAAGGTGAGGGTGTGGGTAGAAGAGGAGTTTAGAGTCCTACTGTGGTTTACATTTTTTATTTGGTGATTTCTTTCACTCTTTCTAAAGGTGTATAGGTGAAAAAGGTGAAATGAAGCAGCACACAGTGTGACTGGGGGGAAACTGGTGGTATGATTAAGGGTGAAACAAGACTTAGTAGTATTCTCTGCTGTTGACTCCAGGTCCTTCCAAGTTGTTAGACATTTCTTCTTTTTCCCAATAATACTGCTTGTTTTCAGTCTTGGGACACCGTGTCTGCCTGCAGGAAAATATTGTTTATCCTCATGCATCCTGATAGTATAACTTATTGTTCTATATTGCCAGCTAAGAGCACAAGCTGGAACAACTTAAATTTTCAGTAGGAACCCCAAAACCTGAACTTGCTACATTTCACTGTAAAATAGCGCACAACATCAGGACTATGGAACTCCTGTTAGGCTCCTTTCTTTCTTTGTTTTCCTTTCCTCATGGTGCCTCATTTTAATGAGTTTGTGTTTTGCTGCTTCTCAGTATTTGCAGTGCAATATGAGGAACTCTGGCATGTTTGGCCCAGCTGTAGAAAACAAAACTGAGCTCTTCATTAGCCAAAAGCCAGCAGTTCCTCCATATTCTTTATCTGCATAATCTAACACTTGAGCACCTCTCTTTTATGGTCCTAGCCATTACCTGCTTAGCATCCCCAAACTGTCATACCCAACTGTTCCACCTTTAATACTGCTTCCGTTCTCATTTCTCATTATCTTTAGAATCATGTACTGTTCTCCATACTAGTGTCTGTATGTGAAGTAAAAGCAGACAATTAAATATACATATGGAAGAAGCATTGCATGAAAGTATTGGGTTACATTAATCTCTTGGAGACTAAGAGGCAATCAAAAATCGGTAAACAACAACAATAGACATACAGAAAAGAAGGGAGAAAAAGAGTTGTCTAACCCAAACTCACCAATATTGGTCAGCTGCCTAAAAATTACAGCAGATTTTTCTTTACTTATCGTCAGTCCATGTGGAATGCTTTCAAGACACAGAGGTCCCATGGACAAATGATATTTAGATAACAAAAATACCTTTGCAGTCAATTAATTGCAGACATTATCACACTCAGCGAGGACATCAAGGCCAACAGGTGTCCCTACATCTTTTATGTTCTTTGAACTTGCTTTGATGCCAGTGGGCTCATTTCTAGCTTGTGCAGTCCCACACATCCACTCCCTGCTTTCCTGGCACAGTCTCATACAAGAGTATTCACCTTTAGTTCTTCAGGCATTGCTCAGCATAGAGTGGGAAGCACTGCAGAGCATTTCCACCATGATATCCCCTTGTCTTCATCCTAACAAATGTTCACTGTAATAAAATCTTGTACCTATATTGCCTCTGAGCTGTTTTCCAAGGCCAGAGTGGTCTTGGTGTGACTCAGAGCTATGTCGAGGTAAGTAGATGGAATAGAACAGTCTGTTTCAGCTGGAAGGAACCTACAACTATCATCTAATCCAACTGCCTGACCAATTCATGGTGGACCAAGTTAATGCACTTCATTAAGGGCATTGTCCAAATATCTCCTAAATACTGACAGGCTTGGGGCACCAACTGCCTCTCTAGGAAGCCTGTTCCAGTATTTGACCACCCTCTTGGTAAATAAATCCTTCCCAGTATCCAGTCTGAGTCTCCTCTGGTGCAGAGGATTTGATTTGATTCATATCCATGTTTCCTATCAGTGGATACTAGGGGGAAGAGTTCAGCACCTTTCCCTCTGCTTCCCCTCCACTTGTAGAGTGCAATGAGGACCAGACAAATGCAATTGATTCCTTTTTAATGACAATAATAATAGAAAAGGATAAGGTATTGCCTGTCCACATAGTTAAACACTGGATTGCCGTTATATTTTGGCATCCTGATGTTTCTTTAATTCTGGACTCTTTTGCACAGAAAATGTGGACCCCAAGTTGGTCATGGACCTTTTCAGAGTTATGCAAGCCGATTTGCCTGTGCTGGCTGTTTCATTTTGGAGTGACTCATCTCCATTTGTTTTCAGTCACATCATCGATTGCATCTGCTCATCTTCTATGTACAGATCACCCCTGTTCAGCCCTCACCCCTCCCTGGAAAAGCATTTTCTCAGATATTTGTGAAATGAGTGCCCTGCACATGTGTGTCAGTGCTTAGAGGGGCTCTGCTGTGCATGGGATAGTCTTGTGGGATACATGGCTGTAAGTCCTAAGGCCTAAGTGATGTATTGGGAATAACCATGTAACAGAGACTCAAACTCTGAAACCCAGGCAATAACGGATGTTACTGTGAACATCCTCTGGCTCAGTCTTGCACTAGTATAGCATAGGCACATTCTTGGATTTTATTAGAATCTTCTGTTAACTTCAGATGAGGATATTTGGTTGGCTCGAGGGCTAGCTGGAGGGAGATGCTGAGAGGAAGTGGGTATAGTTGCAACATAATGTTTAGATGTGGTAAACGGAGCTTTTTTCACCCCAAGTCTTAAAGGAATACAGACGTGCGTTTCATTTGGCAGAATTGTTTCACAGAAATAATACCCTAAAATTCACTCTGTAGATACTATGGATAACTTACAGTGCCTGAATCCAACTAAGTAAACAAAGAATTATTGTTTAGTTGAATGACAATGAAACCCATACTTCAAGGTAAACAATTCAACATGATCCACCAAAAGCTGATATTTGCTAGAAAACAGCTGCCAGAATTAATTCATAGACCAAAGAATAATATAATGCAGGCAAGCTTTGTTATATATCATTGGATGGGCATTGGAATATTCTATATTTCATCACTTTAAGTGGTTCTCTTATAAAGCAATTCTTGCAAAGCAAAGCCAAAACCTGGAACATAAGGGCTAAACAGAAGGCATTCAGTACATATTGTCCTCATAGCCACTGGATTTCTCTCACAAATTAGAAGTGTCGTAAAAAGTGAAATTCCTTAATTTTTGGCATGTTCTAATGTTTTTTTGGAAAAGGTTTTTCTTCTTTGGATTACTGCTTTTTCTGTTACATGTCCTTATTTCATCAGTTATATGCACTGAATATGATTCCAATCTTTTTCTCCCATGTTTGTTGGACCACTGAACCACGGTAAATGAAGGCACATGGCCAACCATATGGTAACAATAACATGAGTGCTGCAGTGGAGGAAGATCAAGAGTTGCATATACATAAGGTAATATGGAATATATTTATACAGTTTTGAAGAATAGCGCTAGTCTGTTTTCTTCAGTAATATTTATGTTCTTTGGAGTGACAGAATGAGGTCAAATCCAAGATGCACTACAATGAAAGTACCAGTCAGAAAGAACTTGTCTCTTTCATCTGTTCTAGAATTTGATCTTTCATATAACTTTGTGGAAATTATAATATATCAAGCACTATTGGAATTTGCCCAGAAAATATGCAATTTTCTTTTCATAAAATCAATGTAATTTAAAAAAATTATTTAACAGAAGGACTTGTGTTTCAAACAGTGGAGCTAAAATTTACATCCTGTACCACTTCCCATTATTTTCAGGATGCCCCATTTATTGGATCTATTTCTTACGTCAACTGGGGTAACTGAAGTGCCCAGGAAAGTGGTTTGCAAACATCTAAACCTAGTTAAAATTGTTAATTAAAATTTTCAGCTAAACTATAAAATGTTGTGAAAATTCATTCATAAATATCTTCCTGTCATTTAAACAAATCTAATCTTAGTCAATCACCAGCAGCGGCTCTGAAAGCTGCTCAGTTATGCTAACCATCAGTCTCAGTTGAGTTTTTGATCTGCCTAACCTGAAATTGGTTTATTGCTTTTCAGTCATGTTAATAGGTGAACAGGTTAATAGGAAAGATGGCCAAAAGTAATAAATGGAATTTATCCTACCAGAATTGGGTGGGATTGCAGCACTTTAAAACACTTTTTTGATGAAGAGGAAACACCAGAGCTTTCATGAGAAATGGGAGAGAGCATTGTTTGAAACTGTGCTAACTTCAGTGAAGAAGGAATAGGTTAATTCCTTTTAAATATTTGCTGAGTCTGTTTAAGATACTAAGCTAAGATACAGGCTGTGTTCAAACTCAAGTAAACAAACTGAGACTTCTGTTCAAATAACAGACAGTATTTTTCACTTTCCCATGCCATTATAACTGTCATTTACAACTCGATTATGTACAAAACTGTTTATCAGAATATATCTTAATAGTAATGACATCTCAAACTATCTGATAATATTCATAAAGGTCAGTATCTAATGTTAAATTAGGAGAATTTACCTTTTCCAGAAATTTTTGGTTTTGTCCTGGATTTCTTGAGAGATTTATAAGAAAAGAGTCTTTTGAAGTTGGATTATAATGAAGTATTAGTTTAAATCTATAAATATTCTGTGAT
>VZTT01028683.1:118475-134362 GCA_013400855.1 Buphagus erythrorhynchus | reverse complement strand
ACAAATAAATGAATAAACGACCGGGCCCTACAGTTTGGGAGCAGGGAGAGCAGAGCTGGGAATGGAAGGGAAGGGAAGGGAGGGGGCCAGGGGGGCCATTCAGAATTCGGAGGATTCTGTGGCTCAGAATATTTTTAAGTGGGGTGGGCTGGAGGGAGAGCGCCCAGGGATTTACTGACAGGAGAATTTTTGACAGTTGATGGACAGATGAATTCCGTCATGGAAGCGTTAGTCGAAAGCGGCAAGGCCAGATGGAAACTCACAGCTTGTCTTTAATANTTTTTTCTTTTGCAGGAGATCAGAATTCCCTAATTCCCTAAAATGTTTCAATGCATCTTGAAGTATTATTTTTCCAATGCCTTTACCTACCTACTCTTAATAAGAAATGCTCCTTTGTGTTAATGTTATTTTTTTCACTTTCCTCTCTGCTTACTCCCCTGCCCTGACAAGAGTCAAAAGAAATTAAGGAAAAAGAAAAAAAAATAAATCAGTTCAGCTACATGGCTGTTAAAAAGTCTGCCTGGCTTAAAATACAGTGAGATGCCTCATATCTTAACCTTGTGCAGAATTTTACAGATCCAGATTTATCTTGGTGAGCTTTAGCTAAAAAGAACCAAATAAATACCTGAAAGAAACGAAAATTAGGAAGGAAACCCTAATGACATCATCTGGTTTTGAATAGAGGAAAAAGTCACAGGAGTGGGAGTGCAACTGTGTCACTGTCCAGAGATGATTTTTCAACAGTTGCACAGAAAGAAGTCTCTTGATTAAAAGAAAAATCAGATACGACAGAGAATCAAATATCAGCCAACAAAAAAAAGTCACACATTTCTAGATTTTTCTTCCATATTTGTTCACAGGCTTGACTGTCAGAAACATCTCTTTTAGAATCAAAATCAACTCCCACTATCCCACAGTGGCCCTTCAAAAAAGAAAAAAAACCCAGAAAATGGAATATTTTAACAGCTTCATTTCCCTAATATATACTTGTGAAACTGATGTAAATAGACAATGATGGTTGTACTGAAAAAAAATTTATGCCACCATCCTCCTTTTCAGAAGTCCTATATTCAGCTGGGAATAAACCATATGGTTCTATCATAATTTAGCATGTAGGATCCTATGGATATTTACTCAGTAGAATTCCAAGAGGGAAGAAATAAATATTTTTTCCAGCTACTACTCTGGTGAATTAAATCACATTGATGCAAAATTTAGAGATATGTTCACAGAAGTGTCAAAGTACTTGGAAAAAGGAGCTTTTTCTTGAAACAACTCTCAGAACTGATATTTAACATTCCTAACAAAGGGAAGTTCGTCCCAGCTCGGAGCTCTCAGCCAGTTCAGAGGGAGTCTCTGTAAGTGTTGCTCCAATCTTGCTGCACATTAACAGGCTCCAAGATTAGTATTTCACATTGAAATTAGAACATATGCACATCCTGTATATTTGTTTTCTTCTCAATCTTGGTTATGTGCAAATATTTGCCAAGCAGGATGATTGACATGCAGCACGATGCCCTTTTGTAATTGCAGTAATTAAACATTTGGCCAAACTGCTGAAATCAGGGGGATGTGCTGGAGCTGCAGTTTGGGGGAAGAACCAAATCCCAGCTCCCTGCTGCAGACAGGCTCATTCCCAGGGACCTGCTTGGGACAGTAATGGTTTGCACAGAACTTCAGCCTCAGAGCTTCCCTGCAGCAGGAATTGCAATTTGCACACTGCAATCCAAAATTTGGGAAACGTGCAAGGATCATGCAGAGACGAGGCAGAGAGCAATTATTCCAGTTGTGATGGAAGCCCCATGCCCAGCCAAAACATTGATTTTTTATCATCCAAGCTACAAATATTTCATCGGGTTTGTGAGATCTCTGTATTTCTGCTGGACCCAGACCCCTCCTCTGCAGGACATTTATGATTCCTCCACTCCAGCACAACTCTGCCCTCCCTGCCAGCACACTGGGAATTCCAGTGCTGCAAACCTCCACCAGCTTAGACTGTGGATTGAAGGGAACAAAACAAGCTCCAAGAGAAAAACATGAGGATCTCAACTGGATCCAACCCAAGGAGTAGCTCAGACTGCAATCTCACATCCCAACGCTCATGCCTGTGAATCTGGAAATGAATCCAAACCTTGTGGCTCAGACACATCCTTATTCACAGCTGCAGTTTTCACATAGTTTCAGCACAAAAACAGCCCTATTAGCCACCCCCGCGGGTCAGGAAGTCCTCTCAACCTTATTTGCAAATCTGGTCCTATTTTTGAGTGTGGAAATGCACCATTTCCTTCTCCAGTCATCACCCTGTCAGTCTCCCATCTTACACAAAATATAGGATTTAAAGAATTTTACATGGACCTTAAAGCAGAGGTTGGGAATTTTGACCTCCCTCCATTGTTAATGAAATAAAACTGCCCAGAACCTTAATTAGAGGTGAGTCCCACCATTATCCCATTTATCCTGTGGGCAACAATCTCACAGAGAGATTTAAATCATGAAAATTGGATGTCCCCAGAAAATGGGTACCCACCAAACCAGTGAATGACTCAGGCTTAACTGGGAATCCCATCACACACAGACAGCTCAGACTGACACCTGCCCAAACTCAACCAGGTCATTTAAAGCACACTGCAGAGACCTGGAGTTTCAAAACTGAGATCAATTTTATCACAGAGTTGCACATAACAGAGCAAGATCTGAGCAGTGGAAACATTTCTGATTCCAGTGGATGATAAAACCTTTCAGTCACTGATACAGATCCCATCCAGCACTCAGATAAATTACCAGGCTGATTCTTGACAAACTGCTTGGCAGTAAAGGGGATTTTATTGTAAAGTGGGTGATTAGGGAGAGGTGTCTGACTCATTTCTGGTGTGGGATACAGTCTGTGGAAAGGGAATGAGTCAGGAATTCACTGTAGCAGGGCTTTTAGAGAGGGAACATAACCCAACCTCATCACACTGGGCACAGAGAGGCACAAGAGAGCCGTGGGCACTGAGCAAGAATTCCCAAAAGAGATGGCAGCACCAACCACGTCCAAGAGCAGCCTCATCCCACACCAGCTCCCAGCCAGCATCAATCAGAAGGTGGATTTTTCCAAGTCTATTCTGTCTGCAAAGATTATTTTCCTTTCCTTTCCTTTCCTTTCCTTTCCTTTCCTTTCCTTTCCTTTCCTTTCCTTTCCTTTCCTTTTTATTTTATTTTATTTTCCAATAAATTGCTGCTTCTCTTCGCTCTCCATCCCCTTCCTCTGTCCTGCTCTCCTGTGCTCCATGCAGGGCGTGCACACAGCACACAGGGGTGGAATCATGGAATCATCAAATATCCTGGGTTGGAAGGATCATCAAAGCCCTGCACAGGACACCCCCAACAATCCCACCACGTTCCCTGTGGATGGGAAGAGATGGAAAAGCAGCTTCCTGCCTGCCCAGCATGAACTTTGGCATTCATGGGGTGAATTTTTGGTGGAGCTGGGAAGGGTTTGGTGCTCTCCTGAGGAATTATTTCTGCCCTCACGTGACAGCTCTTGCCTGCCTGAGTGCTGTCCCCACCCTGGGGCTGGCTGAGCTTCAGTGGGGCTGTGACTCTCCTGGAAACACTTCTGGGGTGGCATGTGCCAAATACTGTGATCTGGAGGTTATTATTAGTGTGGTTACATGTTCTTAGCAGCAGAGAGGTGTCTTCAGATGCAGTTTTCCAAAGCATTTGATAAACAACCACTAAACATCAACCCTCTGCACTTTTCTTGTTTCTCACCTTTTTGTGTCTTGCTTTGTTGAGCTTTTTCCTTGCCTTTTTTTTCAATGATGTTTCTATACTTCAAGGTCATCTCATCAACCCTGCCTCAGGGTTTGAGGGGGTTTAAACATTAATTTTACATCTTCTGCATCCCTACCTTGTGTTCACACAGAGTTTTGTCATTCATAATCCTACAGGATTTCTCCTGTGTTACTTTCACCTGGTCCAAATTTTAATCCAGGACTGGGATCAAACCCTATCACAGAACCCTGAAGTGTCCAAGGCCAGGCTGGAGCACCCTGGGATGGTGGGAGGTGCCTCTGCTCATGGCAGGGGTGGCACTGGATGGGATTTAGGGTCTCTTCCACCCAAACCATCCCATAATTCCATGAGGATACATTCCCTTCCCAGCCTATCCAGTGAAAAGCTTCAACCTTGGAGCAGAGCCCTTTTCCACTCTGCCCCCCCAGTGCAGGGTCCAGGCTCCCATGTGGTGCCAGGGCTGCCCAGATGTGTATCCCACCCCTGCACATCTGTTCAGCATTTCCAGGGGTTTGCACTGGTGGTTTTACAGCTGTTTAGGCATGTAAGTAGCATCTACACTTAAAAGATTCCATAAAAGGAAGGGTGGGGGGAGAGGGGATGAGATATGAAGCAGAAATGGAGAAATAGAATGAGGAAGGTGGCCAGATGCTGCTTAAAAAACTGGGATAACACTCCTTTAAATTTTGTGTCCTTTAAAAACACATTTCGTTTTGCAGGTTTATTTTTTTTCAACAATACCCTGAAACATAAAGAAAATGTTGTGCAACCACTACTCATAGTTAAGAGCAAAACAACAGCTGTGAAAAAGCTACAAATTCCTTCTAGAGCTCAAAAGACAATAAAGACTTTCTGGAGTGGAGACATTTTATACTTGAGCTAAATATCAAATGATGCTTAGATGCCAAAATGTCATTTATTTTCTGTTTAACAAAAAATAAAATCCAGAGTCAGATGGCCAAGTTGCTAAACTGCAAAAATTCAAATAGCAAACTGCCTACAGTGAGTTTATTATTAGATGAAGTTAATATCTTATGAGTAATATGGATGTTTTTATTTATTATTTTTGGTTTAGATTGCTTAAGGTCTTCCTTTCTGTAAAACCAGGCTCATTAATTGCCATGATCATGGAATCTAAGCTCTCATGAAGTCTCAGATAACAATATATTGAGATATTTTGTAGAAACTGATATCACAAAGCATAAAGGTCTAGGACAGAGCTCAGACAATCCAATTTTCCATATTTTGGCCTCAATTCCCTGATCCAAGCCTTGGAGGCTGACAGCACCTGCCACAGTTTTCACTGGGACAATCCAACCACAGATTTTCAATGGTCACTCCAAAAAAATCCAGGAGGGTTGGGCTGGTTTTACTGAGCACCAGAAAGATGCCAGGGGGTTTAACCAGAAAATTGTCCAGTGGTTACATAAAAACAGAGATAACCAGGAAAGACAGGGACTGGCACATCCCATCAAATCCTACCTTGTCCCATTTATACTAACACTGGTTAACACTTTAACCTCAGACCAGGCACCATTTCAGAAGAAACTCAGCAAGTAAATGCATCATAAAGCCTTGAAGAAGTTGGATTTACCCTGAAATGGGAGCTTTAATGTCTCCTCACAGCTTTCCTTTTATTAATCAATATAACTTTGATGCATTGCATCTTTCCTGGTGGAAGGGTTAGAGGGAGGGAACAGATTTAAATCCATATAAGTAATTATTTTATTAAATCCCTGTTTTTCTATTAAACTTCCTGTCATCTTTGTCAAAGTGGTTGTTTAACCTCTCCCTGTTTTTCTCCTTTCAATCTCTCCCTGTCTTGTTTTTCCCTTTCAATCTCTCCCTGTCTTGTTTTTTCCTTTCAATCTCTCCATGTCTTGTTTTTTGCTCAACTTCTCTATATCTTTTTTCCCTCACCTGTGTTGAGCCACAATAATACACGAGGTCCTCTTTGTGAACTTGACACTGAATTTAAAAGTCAAGTAACCAGTCCTTTATAGGGGGTTACCCACCTTTACACATGGAAAGGCCTAAAACATCAGTAGCTGGCTTTTTGTGACTGCCTTGGGTAGGGAAACAATTTTCCTGGACAGGCCCTTTAAAAAGTCAGCAGTGCCTGGGACAGATTGAATTACAAGGTGAGGGTCTAACACCACGAATCCATGAGCCACAGAATGATTTGGTCCAATATCCCTCAAAGGCTTCCATTCCTTTTGGCTGCTTTTTGCAGGGAGCTCTGCCATCATGCAGCCCTGCAGGTCTTTAATTAACTGTGGAGCAGACACAAAATACCAACTTTGCTGCTTGGCAAGTGACACACAGGGCAGGGGTCAGCAGAATCCCACCACGACATTTGTAACAGATATTTTATACAGATTATATAGGTATAAATATATATATTTATACAGATTTAAACTTGTGAGTTCGAGGCACAAAGCAAAAGTAATTACATTTGTAGGATGTGCAGGGTGAGGGACAGTGCCTGATCCCTGGACTGGTTATTCCCTGAGCTCCAGCTCTGTGAGCACAGCACTGAAGGAGTTGCTGAGGGCCAGCCTAAGTTTAGAGAGCCCAGATCCTACCCTGAGCTCTGCTCCAGGCTATGGGATTATTTTGCAGGTTGCTGAGACTTTATTTCTTGTTTTATGGGCTCGGATCAATAGGAGGCAAACGGCTGAGTGCCTCCAAAGCTCCCAGCTTTGGCTTTGCTGGGTGTTCAGCAGGAGTGACAGGACTTCCCCTCGTCACCAAAGCTGTGAGAAGCCAGATCTCCACACAAGAAATCAGAAGCAACTGCAGTGAGGGCCATAAAAGGACTTTGGGGAAAGAACACAACAGCATCACTCATCAGCTGAAGTGCAGAAAGGGAAACAGAACTGTCATTAGGCTGCCCAGCTGCAGGGGGAAGTGGGCTCACAGTCACCACAGTTCAAGCAAATCAGCCTGCTTTGTAATTAGCAAGAACATACCCACTGTCAATTGTCACAATGTGGGCTTATTTAAATAATACATGATAAATTTTGATTGTGCTGCCATATGCCTGGAGTTAGGCATAAATACTGCACTGTAGAGAGGTAGGAAGGAGCAGAAACAATTGAGAAAATGGTAACACCAATAAAAACCTGCAGAGAAGATTTTACATCCCAGGCTCTTTATGAGAGGTCCAGAACATGAACTGTGCAGCCCCAGCAATGACATCAGCTCCTCTTCTTGAGGAGATTCTGTCAGATGATAAATGAACAGATTCCCAATCCCACCTCACACCTCGATGTGGAACAGTGCACAGCCCAAAGGAACGTGGGGCCAAAGCACACAAGGGGCAAGGGTAAGCTAAATGTAAAAATCTGCTCTCTGCAGAATGCAGTGGTCGAGCTGAGCCCAGACCTGTCATTCTCTACGGACCCACAGAGAAAAATTGCTCCAAAAAAACATTAAACATGAATGCACCTACTTTCAGCATTATTTCCCCTCTGTTTTTACTTTTTTTTTTTCTTTTCTTTATTCCTCTCTCCCCATCAGCCCCCCTCTCCCTGTTTCTACATCTGTACTTTATTCAATGAACACATCTGCATTCTTTCTTTCTGTTTTTGGCCAGAAACTCTATCCAACCTTTATCACTGACACCTCTCTGCAGTTTCAAATTCCAACCTTGTGCCAAATCCCCATTTCCTGCTGCTTAATTTCCATTCATTTACTCTTGTTTTTGCTTCTTCTGCCATTCCCAGCATGGACCAGCTCCAACCCAGCTTCTTCTAATTTTTTAAGGAAGGCTCCCTATTGAGTGCTATTGGAACCTGATCCTCTGCTCCAAGCCAATGGCTGGCTATTGTTTATACTACCTAACAACAGTTGCCAATATTACTGCTTTTTTCCTTTTCTTTACTTCACTCTCTAAGTGTATATCCTAAGACCCAAGAGAACTCCTCTCCACATATGGTGACCCATTAGGTCTGGTTTTATTATTACTTCTGCAGAATCTGAAGTAGCCTCTTTATACTTATTTTTTTTTTAATGGTTGAAAATAAAAAAAAAAAAAAATATCAAGTAAAGAGTCTGTGGTGTCTTGTTTACACAGGTCTGTTGATCTGGCTCTGGACATGTGGAATAATCTGGCATTAGGATTGTGGTCTTTAAAGAAAAATCATCCTCTCAGTGGCTCATTTAAGGGTGTGTTTTATGCAGGTGGAGCCCAAAAGCTGAACTGCAGCAGAACTGAAGCTCTCACTAAAACTGCCCAGAATAAAAGAACTTTCCAGGTTCTAAATTACACAGAACTGTTCTAGGGAGGGGGGAGGAGGTTGCAAAAAGTCTCTCCCCTTTTCACACATGAAGGAAATGCTGTTAATAAATGGGAAGCAGAGTCCCAGTGCTGCCACTCACCCTGAGCAGGTGTCAGGCACCAAGAGATCACAGAGGATCAAGGAAAGGACCAGAAACTGAGGTGAAAGCAGCCCTGAACAAACCAGGCTTGCAGGGGAAATGTTTCCCCCGAGTTGCAAATGGAAAAAGCTGGATCTTCCCCTCATGCCTGCTGGGTTTGGTGCCTTTATTCCAGAATCATTGAGTCTTGTCCTAGATCAGCTTCTCCTCAGCACCTCCTTCCTCCAGGTCAGCTCATTCCAGCAATCCCAACACATTTTCTTGGACTGCCACTTCAAAAACCTCACAAACCTCTCCACCTCCCCCTAAGTCTTTTCCACTCTTACGAGAGCTGACAGCTCCATAAGCAATTTAATTCAGGACTTTCACTTTTACATAAATATTCCTGGCATCACTATTTGCAGCACCCCCTCTCCAAATTAACTCCTGCACCCAAGGAGTAATGGCAGAATTTGGTCCTTCTGTTCTTTCCCCTCTGGTGTAATCCAGAATTTCAACCTGCAGCTTTCAAAACCTTCACCCCATCTTAGACTGGGGCCTTTCCCTTTAACCTAACGACAGTAGATCTGAACTTTGGATAGTGAACCACCATTATTCAAATATTTGTTCTCCTTTTCAGACAGGAGAGGACCTAATTCTGAGGAAGACCTGCATGTATTTCACTTTGCTGGGAGCTGCTGGTTCTTGCAGCTCTCTCTCCCTTAAATTTCTCCCTGACCTCCCTGTGAGAGAGAGAGAACTCAAATAACACTTAGGTTCAAAACACACCCAGACAGATAAAAATTTCAGGCCCAGAGTGTGCATTGTGCTCCAACACATTCCCTGTTTCTGGCTGGAGCAGCACTGGTGTTAAAGCTCAGCCTTTCAAAGGCAGTTTTGCCTCCTTGGAAGATTTTATGGCACAAAAGTTTTGCAAACTCTGTTAAATTGCCTTTTTGTTTATTTATTTGTTTGCTCCATTCAAAGGAATGATAGTAAATTTTAAAAGCAAGGTGGTTTTTCACAGTTCTCTCCTGTTTCCACGTTTTCCAGCAGTGCTGGGGGCTGACACTGCCTCTCACAGCTCTTCCATGAGCTTTGCCCAAAGGCAACAGTCGTGTGGCCAAGTCCACCTGCCAGAGAGAAGTTGTAATTATGAGGAGAATAAAGTGAGGTTTCAGCTTCCAGACAGGGAGTGACACAGCCTGGCAGGCCAGGGATAAGGGTAAGCCTTGGAAAAACTGTTTTCTGTGTGTGTGTCTCAACCAGACAGTCAAACAGGGTGTGAAGGGCAGTGTGGGTTCCATGAACCACAGCACTGGTTTGAGCTCTCCTGTTCATCTCTCCTGCAGTGCTGCCACCTCCTCCTCGAGGTCACCACTTGTTCTTCTCTCTGTTTGGACTGGGAACTCACCAGAGCTATTGTTCTATTCCCAAATCCCTAAACCCAGAGTTTTTCAGCCACACTGGTGTGCCAAAGGCACTCTGGCAGAGCTTCCAACCCCATGCTCCAGACCAAGCCAGCCAAGGTCACTGAAAGGCTCCCACTGCCAAAAAAAATGCCACAAAGCCATCAGCTTTGTTGTCAGAAGTCACAACTCCAGCTAAGTGCATCCTTATCCCCTGTTAATTAAGACACAGAGTGAAGACCCCAGCAAAGACAGTGAATGAGCTCCAGTGACTCTAAATAAAGCTTCATCCCCTCTCCTGTTCTCCTGACCATCACAAGTGTGAACATTAACCCCAAACTTCCTCTCCACTGGATTTATCCTGCCCCGTGCAATCCATTTATTCTCATTAAGATATTGTCCTCAGTTCAGAGCATCCCTCTAACATAAGGGATTTTCTCGAACCTCTGTGCTGAATATTTCTTTACATTTCTTCATTTATCACACAGCACAGCCTGAACCCAGCCCAGCCCCACCCCAGCAGCATCTCCTGGTGTGGGACATTGAGGTGCAAACCCAAATATTCTTCTATTGCCTCCTTTTACTGATTACCAGCATTTAAATGGCACAGAAAGAGCCAGGATCAAAGTGGGGCAGCAGCCAGGCAGTGATAGCAAAGGTGTGTTCACACAGCCACATGACTGCAGAAAAAGTGATTTACTGCTGAGCAAGATCACCTATAAACTCGTGTCTGCTCAAACAACCAGCAAGCTTTTTTTATAAAAGTTAGTATTAACCTGAAGCTAGGGTGCTATACCAGTTTTTTCCTCACTAGAAGGATATTCCTGCTGGAATTCTGGTCATTCCTGCTGACCCAGAAGTAGGGATCACAAAAGTGATACATATTTATCCTCAGAAATGTTGCACTTCGAATCTTCTAACCACATGGCTCAGGAAAAAATCCTAAAAATGTCATCATCGTGATTAACAGCATTTTTACAAATAGAGAATCACACCTCAATTGTGCAATGAAAAAAAGCCAAAGGAGATTTACCATTTGTTACATTTTTCACAGGCAGCAAAGGCATTAAGAGTGTAAAAATATTTTATTATCACTCTTTAAAATTAGGAGTTTGACTTTAAGACCGAATTCAGCTTTTGGACTCAAAATCATGAAAAATTCTAATCTTAAATTGGCTTGAAATTTCCTATTTTTAGATTTCAAAACTTTTGATTTGGGATCTCTGACACATTTTAGTGAATAAACCAAGAAGCTGATTAACAGCACAGCTCTGCTGGAAACACCAAGTTCTGCTTAACGTAAGAAAATTCGGTAAAATGAGAAAACCTTGCTGTCAGAGAGGAAAAAGAGGAGGACAAGGCTTGCACAAGAGACTCTGCAGCAGATTTAACAAATTACTCACATGTCCCCCACCCTTCCCTGAAAGCCTCACCCCCAGCCCAGCCCCTGGAACCTTGCAGACATGACACACAAAGCCCAGCACAGCAGGTATCAAGATTTTGGCAATTCTTTTTTTTGCAAGTTTAACGCTGGCCAGTGCTTGGCACCATCATCATCCTTGGCCACGAGCTCAGGAATTACAAATGTGAGATTATTCACCAGGAGACAGAGGGGCTCAGCCAGCCCCAAAACCAAAACTGCACTCAGGGAGCAGTGCAGGGACTGGGGCTTGTCCCCAACACCAAAACAAAAAATTACAGCTGGGCACTTTATCCCTCAGCTTCCCCACTTAAAAAAAAAAAACAAAAAACAAAAAAACAAAACACACAAAAAAAAATCAACCTAAAGAAAACAAACAAAAAAAACCCCAACCAAACCAAACCAAAACAAAACAAAACAAAACAAAACAAAACAAAACAAAACAAAAAAATAGATAAATAAACAAATAAATAACCAAATAAACCATGGTGAAATGCTGTTGTAGCAGGCTGGGATTTAGGGAATATGCTCAAATCCTGGTGCTGCCACTGCCCTGCTGTGAAATCCTCAGGAATTTGCTCCCCAGGCTGCTGTGGTTTCTGGGCTCTGTGTTTGTACAATCTGATTTAAAAGTGAGTTCTGTCTCTGGCAGGGATTGTGGTGAGCAGCACCCAACAGAGCCAGGCCAGCTCCCAGCACTGCTGGGACACAAACTGGTGAATTTTGATGCAAAAAACTGTAAATATCACTGCAAATTATCAGAAAGTGGGGAAAGCATAATCCAAATAAACGTTACAACATTAATAAACCCAGAGAAATAGATGCCACATATTTTGCTGGTGACTCGTGTGTCAGAACAAATTCCCATTTTGTAAGAAACCTCTAAGTCATGACATCATTTTGGGAGTATTTTGGTGGCTCTTCCCCCCTCCCAGATCAAGTCTGCTTCCCTCTTGGCAGCTCTGCACCCCCTCCACAGCCTGGAAATCTTGCCAAGGATAAAAACCAGGGGTATCAGCACGAGGCACAAATTCCCCCTGTGCATTTAAACCCTTCTTAAACCTCTGAGAGGAAGAAGCTTTCAGCTCACTCCAGCACACGACTACAACACAGGATATTTTTCCAGCTCACTGATATTTCATAAATACCATTTGTTGTCATGTGGTAAATTAAAAACTCAGGATATCAAACATCAAACAGTATGTTAATGTCAAGTATGCTTGAATAAATACTAAAGAGTTCAACTGACTGAAATATGTGGACTACGAGCTAATTAAGAAAGAAGCAGGTGTGAAAAAAAACCTAATTTAAGCCTTTTTTTTTTTTTTTTTTATAATTAATAATGTTTACTTGTAGTTCCCCTTATAATAAGGCTCCGGTTTAACCTCCAGAGAATTCGTAGCTGTAATCCAGCATTTTAAAAATAATAATTGAACACTGGGTTCTTAAAAGGAGATCAGTTTCCAAACCTGGATAATCTGCATGGCATACACTCAGAGAGGGTTTTTATTTTAAATAACGGTGCATCTTTGTGTCCACTGGGTCAGTTACCAAATTATTCCAGCAAACCTACAAAACCAGCCCAGTTCAGTGTCCACCGTGCTAATTCCTGCAGGAATTAGAGCAGGAACAAAGTGGGAAGGGCTCAGTGCTATTGCTGCAAACCTCATCCATTTGGCAAAACAAACACAGGTAATTTGGAGGCTGAGTTTCCTCCAGCTCCTCAGAGGAGCAGTGTCTCTGTGACATTATGGCCTAGTTTTTACACAGGCAAAAAAAAAAATATATTAAAAAAAAAATGAAAAACAACATTAAGGTTTTTATTTGGACAGTTCTGGCAGCACACACACACACAGCCAATCAACTGATCCAAGGCTGTATTTCATGGAGAGTTTCTTTCCAAGAAGGCAAATGGAAGTACAGGAGGAGAAAATGGCTACAGATGTAAAAACAGACCTGGAATATTTCATTGACATGACATATCTACTGCATTTAATTAAAAGAAGAATGTATGGGAACAATGCATCCTACTCAATTCGGGTCGGGGGAACAACCCAGGGCTGGATTAGATAGGACAGCCCTGATCCCCAGGGAATTCCCATGTTTAATGGGAGCACCACATGTTTGATATGTAGGGAAGCAAGTGGGTGTTCCTGGCCTTGATCCACTATTCATCATAATACCACAGCCTTGTTCATTCCCAGTGAGGAGGCTTAGGACCATGGAACCATATGTGGAATATTAAAAATCATTTAAAGTTAAAAGGAACATGATGGAGCCGAGCGCTGGGGCTGGGGCTGCTGTCCAAGAGCCCTCCAGGAGGAGCCTGGCTGCTCCTGGGGCAGGCACAGAGGGAATTCACACTCGTGTGCTCACACACACCACCCCTCAGAGTGCAAAGAATTCCTCCCCTAATACTGCAGCCAGCTTGTTATCAATAATTGATGCCCCTTTAATACCTACAGCATCCATGCTTTCATTTATAATTAAAGATCAGAAACTCCACTTCTATTTTTCCCCTCCTACTATCTGGTATTTAAAGTTTTTGATTTTTTCCCCCCTTTTTCTCCCTGACATTAAATTGTTTCTCAGACACAGTCAATAACTTTACTATATTCTCATTGCCTCTGAATTAATCATGGCTCTGCACTAACCACATGGAATTTAATTTCCCATAAGAGAAATGTTTACTTTGGTTTACTTTGTTGGAACTCGACGTACTTATACAGTCTATAAAGATTTACTGTAACATATTTTGTTAAGCAACATTAAAGCCTGTGCTGACAGATCTTGTCTTGCATTACTGCACTTATATTCAGGTCTTTAATGCTTTTGCTTTTCACCAATGGGGCAGCAGGACCAGCTTAGAAATTCAGGTTTTAAAAGTACATTAAATGCAGGAATCTTGGGGCCATGTTCTGTCCCGAGTTTATCCAGAGCAAACCACTCCTTCCTTTGCATGAATTTTTATTGCACTCATTACAGCCACGGGGATGAATGAACAGAAGACAAGAACTCTGTTATTTAATTCCTTGTTACACATTAATTGGATCTAAATTTATTGCATATGAGAAGCAAAAGGAAGTTTAAAGATAAGATAATGTCAGATAAAGCAGTCTGGGGAGAGGAAAATTTGAGGATTGCAGCCTCATGGTGCAGTGTGATTGGGAAGGAATTCCTCCCTGTGAGGGGCTGGGATGGAATTCCCAGGGAAGCTGTGGCTGCCCCATCCCTGGAAATGTCCAAATCCAGGTTGGAGCAACCTGGGATAGTGGAAGGAGAGCAGAGCTCCCTGTCCTCCAGTGCCCCACTGAAATATTCAGAGATTCTGAGCTGTAAGTGCCACCGAAATCCATGGGAATTGCCATAGATCAGTGCCAATGGAAATGGAGTTTGAGGTCTCAGAAGCAGAAAATTCCCATAAATATCCAAGCACTGGAAAGCAGAGCTGCACACACACATCAGGCAGTCCCAGTGCATCCGAGCATCCTGCTGCTAAATGTTAAGCAACAAGAACTAAAATATTTACTGTACCACTGAGCAAATTTGGTTAGGGAATTTGGGGAATTCCACTTAGTGCCAGCAGGTTTTGGCAAAAGGATCAGCACGGTATCTGGTGGTAACCATGACCTGGTCACCCTGATTTTCCCTTTCTCCACAGTCTAATATTTAATTCACATTATAACAGCGAGGTGGACTTTTACCCCAGATCCAAAATACACAGGCAGTGGGAGAAGGGGGGGAAAAAAAGGAATAAAAAAGGAGCTAGTTAAAAATAAAAATGTCCAGATCATCTTAAGTTCTGGTGAAATCAGAGCTATCAGTGCCTGCGGATGTGAATTCAGTTCACATTCTGGGGGTGGGAGTTGGCAGCTGGGTGGAGGAGAAAGGAAAAAGTGATTTTGAAATGTATTTGTTAAATCACTGCTGAGAACAGGAGGGAAAAGAGAAGCCTGGGAATCTGCTGCGGAGGCTGAACCGATGAGAAGACAAAGAGGCCACAGCACCATAGGAAAGGAATTAAAAAAAAAAAAAAAATAAAGAAATCACCCCAAATTTTCACCCATCCCCCAAGCAAGAGAAACATTTGGGTTAAAGGGACAGGACAGGAGCCAGTGAGACAATTTGGTATCAGGACACTGCCTTGCAAATATTTTGTGTGAAGGCAGCATTTGGGGTGTCCCTGCCAGTTCTGCATGGAACTAGTCATGTTAATGAACTTTTAGAGCAATTAGCAATTTATTGCAGGGTGTGGTGATGCTGCAGATGACGGGGCTCCATCAGAGTCAGGGCAGCTCGCCCTGGGGGCTGGTTTGGCTGGTGGCCAGCCCTGTAAATCCCCAGGGATTGTGCCAGAGGGGCTGGACCAGCTCCCAAGGGTCCCAAAGCAGCATCTGCTCACCCACAGATCCTCTGGGAATTCCTTGTCCTGGCACCCTCTGGGGAATCCTTGTCCTGGCACCCTCTGGAGAATTCCTTATCCTGGCACCCTCTGGGAATTCCTTATCCTGGCACCCTCTGGGAATTCCTTGTCCTGGCACCCTCTGGAGAATCCTTGTCCTGGCACCCTCTGGGAATTCCTTTTCCTGGCACCCTCTGGGTAAATCCTTGTCCTGGCACCCACTGGGAATTCCATATCCTGGCACCATCTGGAGAATCCTTGTCCTGGCACCCTCTGGGAATTCCTTGCCCTGGCACCCTCTGGAGAATCCTTTCCTTTCTGGAGTCAGTCCAGACTCTGGGGAATGAATCCAGAATTTCCTTCCCTCCAAGCTGGGAATGGGAAGAGCAGCCTGAGAGGAATGAGGGATTATTCTTTCCAAAGCAGCCGTGGGGCTGCTGATGGATAAAACCAGCACTGAGACATAAAAGAAACAATGGGAAAGAGTTCACTGATTGATGAATGGGAAAATAAAAGA
>VZTT01028683.1:91588-113552 GCA_013400855.1 Buphagus erythrorhynchus | reverse complement strand
AAAAAAACCCCAAACAAAAAAAAAAAAAAAAAAAAAAAAACAACAAAAAAAAAAACCAAATAAATAAAAAGGTACAGTTTTCCAGGAACTGCATTTTTTCTGACATCTTGTGCATATTGAGGTCCGTGGAGAGTTCCCATTTTCCACAGTCAGCACTCTGAGGGTCAGGGGGGTCAAGGCACCAGAATTCCCAGTGGGTGGCTGGGAGTTCATCCAGAACAATCGAGCTCCTGGCTGAGCCTCCCCCCTCGTTCCGGGGGAGAGGAGCAGCCACAGCCACGAGTGGGAACCCAGAGATTAATTAATTAAGATTAATTAACTGGGGACGGCCCCTTCCCACTGTGCTTCCATTCTTCTAGGTCACAACCCAACGTCTTACCCCCCAAAAAATGCAAATTAAAGTTTACACCCAGCTCGGAGTGACTTCAGGCCAAAGTGGCACCAGGGGGAGAATTTCTATTTTTTTGATGGGTTTTTATCAGGTAAAATTAGAAACTCTTGGAAATGCCCTGGGATGGGAAGGGCCGTTTTTCTGGGCCATTCTGAAAACATCTGGAACAAAGACACTCATGTTTGGAAAATCCAGTTGTAGCTAAATTAACCTCTGCTTCTGTGAAAAATCCAAACCACCAAGCCCAACATCATCATCATNAATCCAAACCACCAAGCCCAACATCATCATCATCATCATCATCATCATCACCATTATTACTATTATTATTATTATTAATATTAATGTTATTATTATCATCATTATTCACATTGACTCCCTCATTCCTGGCTATAAACTAACACCATTTGCTTGATAAATAAAACAGCAAAATAATTTGCTGGGGGAAAAAAAAAAAATTTAAGCAAATAGGTAGAAGAGTGAATTTTCCTCCTTTTTTTCCCAAAGAATTGTTTGCATACCTCAATAAGAATCCAGATCAGATTCAGTGTTTCCATTCTCTGACAGATGTAGTTGTGTGTTCATTCAATATGTCCCCTAATTAAATAATGTGTTTTAAATATTCCATCTCTGTCTGCACTCTAAACTTCCAGTGCAAAATAACTGAGCAGAGGCACCCAATGTATGCCTTTATGTTTATCTAAATTGTAGTTTTCGAAATATGTTGCTACTTTTGTCCCAAAATAAAATCCAAAATAATTAAAAAGCACCCCAAGCATTCAACTACTTTACATCAAAAATGTTACTTTTCAAAACAGAGAATTAGGCACTATACAAAATTAATGTGAATTTTAAAAACACCAACAAGCCATGGAATTGTATTTAAATAGTAATGGTTTCTCAGGAATGTTTGCCAGAGTATATGTAGCTACCAATGAAAAGTAAAAATTTAAAGCCAGAAAATGAATTGATGCTACTGGCTTAAATCTTTACAAGATTCTTGAATAATGTTTAAACCAATATCCAATTAAAAAATAGACAACCATGCACGCACATTTATAAATAATACAAATGATGAGTCACTTCTGATTCTGATGGAGATATTCAGGAGATGAAACACCGCATCATGCGCTTCATAAAAAGAAATCAATATTTTTTTTTAAATAGGATGTGGTTAAAATGGTTAAATCATTATTGAGCAGAGCTCCTCCAAACCGCAGGCACTTTTTCCATGTTATTTCCCCACTTCAGACTCCAAATCAGGATAATTTGGCCAATTTGGCCACCTCCCATCTCAGGCTGCCCTTAAAGCCCAGCCAAGTGCTGAACTTGCTGACTTCCAGCAAGGTTTGTGGGCCCCAGTAGGTGCTGAGTGGTCACTTGACATCTTTAGGAGCTCTCATAACACTCTGGGCATGAGACTTTGGAAAAATGACACAAAGTGGGAATGAGCTGCAAAAAAATACCCTCTGAGCACGGTGATTACTTAGGTATGATTGCCCATATTTTCTTGCATTTATTAAAGTTTACAGGGGAAAAAAAAAAATTCAATTTCTCTTAGGAAATGTCTCTGCTAAAAATTTAAAGCCTAGGTTTCATTCCTACAGTTCTGAGAAGAGAGAAGAAAAAAGAAAGGAAAAAAAAAAAAACAAACCTCAAACTGATTGTTGCTTTCTCTGCAGTTACTGTAAATATTTTATGAATGGATATCTCAGAGCAAAGAATCCAGATAAAAATTCCCTATAATTATTTGTCTAACGCACCGAGGAAGGATTTGGACTTTGCCATAAGTCCTTAATGCAAAGAACTTGTCAACATCAGCTTGTTGAGACATTAAGAGGATTTCTTTAGGTGCCACCTTTTAAACTCCAGTATTAAGCACAGCTTCTAGTAAATTTACTCCATGGTAAGCAATTCCAGATGAGTTCTAGTGACAGGCTTCAGTCTCAAGGTACTTTTTCACTGCACATTAAAATCTCATGTTCCCAAGGCTGGGTTGTTTTCTGACTGATATCCAATTAGGGAATAGAGAAAAAAGGCATTTCCAAAGCTGGGGCTGAACAAAACAACCCAGAGCAGTAACTCACTGATAACCACCAGCAGCAGCCCATACTCTCTGTTTACTCACAAGAAGTTACAATGGAAACAGATGAGATCCTAAACAGCAACAGCTCCTCTAAAATAATTGCCCAACAGAGCAAGAGAAGCGTTCCAGCCACTGAATCATCTTCAAAGCAAACTGTGGGAAATATTTCCAATAAATCATCACCTTTCAGCCCGTTTAGGTTCTTCCTCATACCTGAAACACTGTGAGTACTGAACCCCAGAATCTCAGACAAGGAGGAGTTGTAAGAAAATGCTACAATAAGATTTCCTGGACAGGAAAACCAAGGTTCTGTGGAACTGAGTAGCCCCAAGTCACAGGGGAAGCTTGTGGCAAAATTCACTACTGAAAGCAGGCCACTTTTAAGCATTGAGTTTTAACTTCATCCCTCTTTTCCTCTTCCACACCAGATAAAATTAAGGGTCCCAGATAAAATTAAATATTGTCCTCTGATAACCATTGGAATACAACATTTCTCCACAATCAATTAATACAACACACAGGGACTGCTGTAACAACACAGGCAGTGCTTTCCTGTCACCCACCAGCAATTCTAGCAATAAGGAGCCCATTAACTCATGCAGATATAATAATTTATAGTTCCTGTAGGACAGGAGGAGGGACACAAGCCCCTGGTGAGGGCTGGGGAAGCAGGGCAGCTGTCTGGTTTTGTTTGGTGCCTCAAACCAAACAGGAGCTGAACCAAGGATCAAACTTGAAGAATTGCCTTGCTCCCTACTTGGATGAGTACTTTGCTACCAGTTTTGCTAAGATTATGAAGGATTTCCTAAATGCTGGGATATTTGATGGGGATATGGATGGGGATATGGATATGATGGGGATGTGAATGGGAAATTTTGGTTCTTGCTTTGGAAGCTGAATGTCAAATCCCTTTGGGAGTTGCCAAGGTCCCAACATTTGTGGCACTTTGTCTCCATGAGTGATGGGTTAAGGAGAAACCACCAGGAAAAATCCAGGAGAGAGGAACCAGGAGTGACTCTGCCTCTCTCCTCTCATCCCCATTGACCTCCCTGTTTCCTGGCCACTTCAGAAAAACGACCCTTGTCACTCTGGAAGATGAAACACCACGAACCTCACCCAGCAGCAAAGTCCATTGTCACAGGCTGGTGACATCTCAAGTGCCCCTGAAAACCAGAGCAAAGAGCTGCACTCCCTGAAAGACAGACAGACACACCAGCAAAGCTCAGACAGGTTTACCTGCAGCTCAGCAAGAAGCAAAGCTGCTGCAGGAGCTGGGAAATGGAGCGTGGGGAGCAGCAAACCCTTCCCAGCAGCAGCAGGAAGTCTTTTCTTTTACGACTGCTAAATGCCTGGCTTTTTCCCCAAGCAATTTACGGTGCAGCCACATGTCAAGATGGCTGTTGGGAATCAAGATGCTCCAAGTTACTCAAAATAGATCAGGGATTCTACTGACAGATGCCTGTGGTATTTGCCTGGCTAATTTGCTTTTATTATGGTGAGCAGAACTGCTGTGAAATGCTGGCTGGCTGCTGCACGTTGGTGGGGATGGGGAGGTCCCTGCAGGGGTGTGCAGGATGCTCTGCTTGTGTGACAGTGGGGGTTGTACCAATGTTTGCATTAGCCCACTTTCATCATGATGGCAATGGATGCTCTTAACAGCCTCCTTCACTCTAATTATATCGGAGGCTTTATTTAAGAGGTCCTAACAGCCTCCTTTTAACACGTTTGTGTGAAGGCTTTTTATATTCTGCTGCTTTAACGAGGTGGGAGAGTCGTTGTCTCTGTCCCTCCTGATAGTAAAAGCTTTCCACATCCATAGAGCTGCTCCCAACAAGACTTCTACAACAAATGTTTGCAAAGAACTGGCAGAAGTTTCAGCAAGTTTGGCAATGTCCTGCACAAACTCTGCTGGTCCGTTGGGTTTCCTCCACAAACTCCAACACACTCCAGAAGAAAGAAGGAAGGCAAAGCCAACCAAGATGGCAAAGTGGATCACCACAAAAGTTAAAGGTTATTTTATAGAAGAGTATGGGAGATCTTTTATAAACCTTTTCCCAAAGGTTTCTAACAATTTGGGACAGAGAAAAAAAAAATCCTTTTGAAGTGGTCTGGAATGGACAGCAAGAGGGAAGAGGTAAGGGATGGGTCCTGGTGCAGCACAAAGGAATGGTGAAATTAAGATTCACCTTGAGCCTTTGATTCTTGAAAATAGTGGAGCACTAAAGCTTCTTGGAAAAGAATCTGACATCATTATGAGAATAAAAGTCAAATTTATCTTGCAAGGCTGCTGCAAAGTGTTGGCCATGAAGGGAAACAGGGAGCATGAGAAACACAACAAAGGAAAAATATCTGAGGATTTGTTTAGAGAAGGAAAATACTAAGTCAAATTGCAGAGGACCAGTCTGAGAAGAGAAAAATGAATTCAAAAATAGTTTTCCTGACTTTGCAAAAAGCAACGAGGGTAAAGATTTCACAGGAGGCAACACAGCATCCACCAGGCTTGAAAATACAGCACCTAACAGGTGCCATCAAAAAGCAGCCAAACTAATCCATTAAGTTTTGCACCCTGATGGGAGGCAGAGAAAGTATCTTAATCTTTATGGAACAGATGGGGAAATCCAAGGCAAAGATCCAGACCTCTTTTTTTCTCCCTCTATTTTTTTTTATTCCTCTGAAGTCACCAGCAGAGCAGACCCTCTGTATTCCCTGATGCCTTTTTCTTCATCCCACTCCCAGACAATCTCCAGCCCTTGGAGCAGGGCAGGGCACCAACAGCTCTGATTCCCATTTTTCTGATCTAAAAGATCAAGACCCCCAAAGTCCAGGCCCTGGCTGGTTCCCCAAAAAAGCTAAACCTGTGTTTTCAGTGTCTGCCAGCATGAGGCTACGCTGGGAATTGTCTCTGCTTTCACATTGTTTTGGGAGTCAGTCAATAGGAAAAGCAAAACATGGCAGATGTTGCATTTATTGCCTGCCCCACCCAAAATAATAGCCCATAATAATCTCAAAATCTCAGTAATAATCTCAGTGTCCTACTGGCATTTGGAGTTTCCTGACTGATCAGAGCAGGGCTGGCATCTGGGAAGGAGGCTCAGCTCGTCACACCATGCAGAGCTTCTGACAGAGAGCTCTGTGACATCGTTCCACATCATCTCAGAGGCTTCCCAGCTCATGGAGGGCAGCTCTGATTCTCATCAAAGGCAGAAGAAATTGGATAAAGGTTCTGGGGACAGAAATAGGGCTCTCAAGCACACACAGAATCCTAATTCAAGGTAGGAAGGGGCAGAATGTGAGTGGAAGCAGAACACAAATTAAACCAGAATGAGCAGCCAGCTCCACATGGGGAGGAGAGGGTTTATTTTCCTTTTTATTTGATGCAACATTTGAATTCTACCACGAAGAGTTTTGTGCAATCCAGAGGGGAGGAGGACACATGCTCTGGTCACTCAGAGAGGCAGCTGCTCACAGAATCAGGAATACAGAATTTATTTCATCCACTCCCTGCCTCTACAAGGACATGGCACCTCTGGAAAATCGTGTCAAACCTCCTTCTTGATGCACACATTTTCATCTAAAAATCAAAGATGTTCTTCTCCCCAAAATCACCACCTGAACACTTGTGTCATCATTTCCCTTCTTTCACCACATCTAGTTCTGTCTCAATGAAACTTTGGACCCATCTGCCCTCTTTAACCCTTGTCTGATGGTCCCTCACAAAAATTAAGCATCACTGGTTCCTCTTTGTTACAACATGGACCTTGAATCACCCTAAACCAGAGAAACTTATAATTAAATACAAAACCAAAATCAGCAGAGACAGGCTCAAAATCAGATTTACTTCTGCAAAGCTTTGTTTAAATTACAAATCAGAAAAAAAAAGGAAAAACACCTCACAAAAACCCCCTCAAGACCCCCCCTGCGATTAAAGCTGTGGTTAAGGTCACACTCAGGGAACATTTCACCTGCAAAAAGAAGGCAGGGGTGAACATTTGTTTGTGTTGATGACGGGAAGAAGAAAAATCAGAGCTGAGTAATGTGCATTCATACACTCTAATAAAAGCAAACTCTTCATTTCCTCCTCGGCACTGAAACACACTCAGACACTCCCAGTCCCAGGAGTGCCACCCCCATGGACCACCAAAATAAAGCTGAAACAAAGGAGGCTCATCCAGAGCATATTCAAGGAAAATATCCTGTCTATTGAGCGTCTTGATTTTTTGGAGGAGGATAGCAGCTGAAAATTCTGTCATTACTGAAGTTTGGAATGGATGTGAGAGTTCCTGGCCATTGTTTCTTGCTTTGCAGGCAGAAAGGGGGAAACTGAAGAGAAGGGACATTCAGGGAAGTTTATCCTAGCAAACATCATCAGAGGGGATGTTCACAGCACGGCTAAAAAAGAAAAAAATATTAACATTTCACAAGTTCCCCCTGTGGCCTGCCTTGCTCCTCCTTCCCCATCAAAAATTCATAAAGGGAATCAGCATTCTTTCCCCAATGGGTCCCCGAGGTGTCATAGACCTTGTTGGAGAGAAGGGCTATAAACAGGAATTATCCACCCCAGGGGAGGGCAGGGCTGAGCATGCAGCTCCAAACCTGCGCTGTCCCCTCGGGAATTCCTCTGCTGGGGCAGGGAAATGGGTCAAGTGTGTCAATTCTGGGATCACCGACCTCTGACACCTCTAATGGTGCCCCGGGTCCTGCTGGCCCCTCCCCGAGCACCACAAACTTCCCAAAGTCTGTCCAAGTGCAAAAATAAATAGGGCAGCACAGTGGAGCCTCTCCAAAATCTGCTCCTGGCCCCTCAAAGGGACATCAGGGCTCAGATGTCCAGGTCTCATCACTCATCTCCAAACCACAGAAACCTCTGTGAAGATTTTGTTCCAGGCAAAAAAAGCAAACTCCATCTTATTAGACAGCACAAAGCTCAAAAACTAGCACTTGATTTATTTTTTTTTTTTTAAATCTTCTAAAAGCATCTCCAGTTCAAGCTGCAATAAGAGGTGTTAAACAGTTAAAAAGCTGAACGAGCACCTTTACAAAGAAATAAATAAAAAATTAAATCAATAAAAGTCCTGTCTGTAGGCACAACCCAGCAAATGTTTGCTACAGAGCTGCAGGAGGTCCGAGGAGCTGCCCAGACCTCAGCAAGGAGCAGCTCCAGGTCTGGCCTCTCCCCACATTTTTGTCATCTTTGGCTCAGGCTGGTGGAAGCCAAAGCCACCAAGAGCAGAAAACAGAAAGAAAAACAGATTTCAATTCTCTTCCCCAGCCCAGCCCAGCACACAACACCTTCTAACACAGGTTTCAAAGAAAATATGGCAGAAGGAATACATCCAAGTAGTGCCAGCTGGAATTATGGCCTTGTATGGATCACAGCACAGAGGACAAATGTTAGTGAAGAACCTCACCAGGAACCACAGGCAGAGTGGGATAACCCAGAGCCTAAACCAGGATTTGCCCTGAGAACATCAGGGCCAGCAATTCCCTTTCCAAAGCAAACCATCTTGTAATGCCACGAGGTATTCCCTTCATAAAATAGAAATAAAATAGGGTTTAACACACTGTGGTCCTCTGGAAAGGTAAGGAAAAGATCCAGGCTGGTTGAAATCTGTCCTCCACCAAGTCAGCCAACCCCATCCATCAGGACCTGGGGTAGGAGCTGGTGGGATTTCCCTTTGCAGTACAAATGTGGTACATGCACAGCCTGGAAATGTCCCAGGCAGGATTGTTCCTGATGTCTGATCCCGGAATTTGCTGAAGGAAAGATTCAAGATTTGGTTTCTCTGCAGACATCGCTCATAGTTTGGCTGCAGCTCAGCAGTAACAAAGTTCTACACAGGAAAAATGGTTTGGGTTGGAAGGGATCTTAAAACTCACCGAATTCCACACCTTGCCATGGGCAGGGACGCTTTCCAGAGCCCCAGTTGCTCCAAGGTCCATCCAGCCTGGCCTTGGACACTTCCAGGGATGAGGCAGGCAGTTATTTGAGTGATTTTGTGGCAAATGCTCCTGTAAGCCTTTAATTTTGCTCAGTCAAAGCCATTCGGAGCATTGGAACCACATTACCTGCAGCTTGCAAAGCTCCCCACTTTGATCAGCACCACGTTTCCAGGTCAATCATTTCTGCAAACCAATCTTCCCGTGGACAATTCAGAACTGCCCTGTTTTCCTCCCTTTTGCTTACAACACTTCCAACGTTGATTTTGGGAGTGTCATTAAATGCCCTTTTATTGCTCCCTCGTTGTAAGCACCTGAGAACCAAGCAGAGCTTCAAGATTTACAGCCTATTTTAAACTCAGATAATGGTGTTTAATTTGTTATTGGCTGTGTAAAGGTTAACAAAGAAATAACTCAAACTATTAGCAGAGGAATAGCACGTTAAGACAGGGCAATTAAGAGCTGTGGCTGGCACTGCATGACAAGACTGATTTCGTTGGCAGAGGAGCTGATGATCCACATTCACAGCACAAGAGTGGTCCACAATTCATCCTCTGAACACTTTCTGTGCTGCTCAGTTGGTTTTCATCACTAGACTTGCACCAGGAACAGCTGAGAGATGTCCTCACACACCCACCTGGGAGGGTTGAAGGAAGTTTCTGCCCTCAGCAGTTCATAATTCTGATTTTTTGGGGGTTACTCCTCTCAGAGCAGAGTGGCAGCATTTACCTGCCTGTAAAAGGAACCAGCTTGGCTTAAACCCAGCTCAGCTGCAGTTTGAGCTACATCTTCGTCCATAATGTGAGCGAAATTCAGGCACATTTTTTGGCTGTGGCTATCCCTGAATCCCTGGGAGTGTCCCAGGCCAGGCTGGACAGGATTTGGAGCACCTGGGACAGTGGGAGGTGTCCCTGCCCCTGGCAGGGGTGGCACTGGGTGGGGTTTAAGGGTCCTCTCAACCCCAAACATTCCAGGATTCTCTGATTCACTCCACCAGCTCTGCAGTGGAGCAGAGGCACCATCTGAGCTAATGCCCTGTAAATAAACACAAATCAAAGCCCTAAGTGAGCAGATTTCAAACTGATTTTATGGCACTGCTCAAACTACACCCCAAGGCCTTGCTTTTAAAACTCCATGAACATGGATTCCATGGATCACACATTTTCCTGGGGAGGGAGGGCTTAGCTTTCCCAATTTTACTGCACACTTTCAATCAATCAATCAATCAATCAATCATTCTCATGCAGATAACCTTTTTTTTTTTCGTCCTTATTCAGGCCCTTGGGCAAATTGCAGGAATCAACTTTTGGGAGAGCTGGGGAGAGGTTATTGGATGTAAGCCCAGCAGCTTTTGGAAAAACAGGGCAGAAAAAAACGCAGAACTCATGGAAGAAAGACAAACAGATGCTGCTTGAAAATATGGTTCTATTCTTATGTCAACAAATTTGTGCACGGGCAGCCAAAAAGCCCACACAGAGGTAACACAACAAATGTGGCCTTAAGATATTCCAGGGAAACACAAACTCTCCCTGTAGGATCTGCACTAAGACCTGACTCAGGAGCAATTAAAACAATTTGGGATCAAGGCTGGGCTTGAAGCAAACCCAGGCCTGAGACTTTCTGCAGCTGAGCTCTACAAATTTTTTCTTGAGCAAATCTTCTCTTGAACGAATCTTTTCACTCAGAAATGATTCCAAACCGCCTTCCATGGGGATGAAAAAAAATATGAGTGGGATTAGGGGAACATGGACTCTGCAACTTTGGCTTGAACAGAATCCATTTGATTTCCTCAAACATTCACCCAACACTGCAGCCAAGGGAGCTCCTCCAGTTCTTCCCAAACATTCTCTGGGAGAAAAACAAACCCCCAGCTGGTATCCAATGGAGTGGGAACTCAACAACGTTAGGACTTTTTTATTTCCACCAAGCCCAGGCTCTAACTTCATTTTAACACCTCTTCCTTCATTTTTTTTCTACCTGCAAGCCCTGTGTCTTTTCTGAACATCTCCACCCAAATTTTACATTTCTTGGCTCTAACCTTGCAGAAACATTGTGTGTGTTTTTGTGTGTATTTTCCCTGTAAGATTTTAGCATAAATTCTAAGGACTGACTAAATTCAGTGAAACCTTCTCATCCTACCCTTCCCCCACGTTGTTTTTTTATTTTTCCTTTTTTTCCCTTTCTCTTAACTCTTACCACATGTTGTAGAGGCCAGACATGAGTCAGACCAAGCTCCTTGAGCACTGGGGAGGGGGAGAGGGAAATTTCCTTTATCAGCTAAGGGGGGTCAGTTCCCAATCTGCCCATTCCACACCCCTGCACTGATACCCCCCTCAAAAATCCCACCAGGCAGCTGAAGACTGAGGACTATAAAGAAATTAATGAAATCAGCATGAAAGTGGTGGGGTTCATTCTTTTATTGACCAGAAACTTTCTACTGGGTGCCAAATCCTCAGGGTCAATAGCTGGGGTGTCCTGGGTTCAGTGGAGCCTGAGAAGATAAAGCTTAGATAAACCTTTCACCTTTATACTGAAACAAGGTGAAATCCAAGGCTCCCAGCTCTGGACTGCCTTATCCACTCCTATTTACTCTTTATCTACTCTCTCCCATTGCATCTGTTTCCAAAATCTGCTCCTAAAAGGACTTCCAGAAGCCTCCAGAAATTTTCACCAGTTCCATTTGATTTTGTTGTTGTATTAGCAGCCTTTAATTTCAGCAAATTTCTGTTCCATTCCCATCAGACCCACCGAGGCAAGCAGGCAGCTTAAAAGTCCATGGAGAAATGGTGATTTTGGGGAATATTAAAGGAGCATGGGAAAGTGCAAGTGGTCATTTTGGGGCAGATTAGAGGTCCATGGGTAAGTGCAAGTGGTGATTTTTGGATTCCAAAGTGCCATTCAGGGTATGGCAGTGGCAGAAAACCACCAGGAGATGGAATCATCCAGCTGGGCTTCCTGCAGAGCCAGCTCAGACATCTCTCCGCATCACATTTCCAAGCTTTTCTGGATCCATGAGGATTTGCTAACTTGGTTGTGCTCCACACAGGGGACACAGAACAGGCTCAGGCCCAAAGGCTGGACCCTTCCAAGCCCTTCCAAACCCAGCAGAGCTGGGAAATAATGATGCAGGAGCACAAGTGGCTGTGCCTGGAATGCATTTAATGCTCCCAGCCCTTGGTCCAGCAGCACTTGTGAGCACCAGCAGCCCAGGGAATCCCACCTTGACACAAGAACGACTCACAGACAGGGATATTAAAGGACAAACTGCCAATTCCTTGATTAAAGAACAGCCTTTCAGCACCCACCACCAGCAGCTCTATTACTGCTGAGCTTCCCCCTAAGGCTACAGCACAGGAACAGCACTGGAGATTTCTGCTGCTTCTGCGATATTGGTGTTAAAAAAAAAAAAAAAAAGAAGAAATACATTGATGAACTACTTTGTCATTGTTAACAGCACTGCTGACAAACTCACAGCAGGCCCACTGTGAGGAAGACAGCAGCATGTCTACTGAATGTCTCTGGTAGCTGAGACATGTGCTCTGGATTAGGCAAGGTGTGTAAATTATGACAACCAGAGCTCTTTGCACGGTGCCCAGGTCTGAGGGATTCTGCCTGAACTTTTGTTGTTGCTGCTGCATTTCCCCCTGGTTCTCCTCTCAAAAGAAACCTTGCTCCTTGGAGAGAGCTCCAGCAGACTCCAGCTCCTCAAGTGTCATTTCAAAGAAATAAAACTGAAATGCTGAAAAGAAACCCCAGCTCCTTTTCCTCGTTGTGTTCACTGTTTTATTCTCTGTGACTGTAGCTTAACCTCAGAGGAGAAACAGCCACAGGAGGATGGGGGAGGAGAGAGGATGAGACACAGCCTAAGAACATGGTTTGCCTTACCCAAAATCATGCATGAAACTGCCACACATCTGGGAACATCTGGGAGTAGCTTGCCTGGAACACAGGCTGCCAGATGGATCCCAAAAAGCCAAATTTCCAGGAGTGCCCTTACCAGGGCAGGAACACTCAGAGTTGTGTTTTGAAGGAAATTAGGCTACATCACCCTCAATCTTTAAAAAATAACACAGAGAAAGACCTTGAAGGGACATCAGTTTGTTCTTCTGCCTTCAGGCCTGGGCTCAGGTAACAACATTGTCCAAACTTCCTATCAAAAATTTTGTAACCCTTTCAAGATGGGATTATTGACTTGTCCCTAAACATCAGCCTTATCATAGAGTCTCATATTCCACATACTCATATTGCAAACACAAAGTCCCAGTCACAGATTAATTTGGACACTTGGAGCTGGCTACTTGATGCTTTCCAAAGCAAAATCCATTCACCCAATTTTAAAGTTGCAAAGAAGGCAGCTCTTATTAATAAAATTGTTTTGAAATTAACACACAACCACCAAAATGGGAAGTTGGTAATGGGAAAATTAACTGGAAAATGTTTTTATTACTTCAGAAGATATCAATTTAAATAATTCAGAAATTCTGTTAATCAATCCTATTCCACATCCTGCAACTTTATCTTTGAAAAGGGTTTGGGGATCTGGAGGAAAAAAACAATCTACCAAAAATCATCTTAATTATTATACAGTCATAATAAATTATCTCCATTATTAGTTATGCTTCTTTCAGGATTCAAGAAGTATTGCAGTGCAACTCTTCATGACCTTTATTGGGCATTTACTGGTTGAAGAAATGTCATTTTTTTCTTTGCAATAATTGAAAATAAACTTACAACTTCCAAGAGCTTCTTGCTAAGAGAGGAAAGCTTTGCCACTATTAATTTTCAGAGATATTATGCAAACACAAAATCCCAAACAGCTTCCAACCCATTTTAATTATCAAGCATCTGAGTGGAGGTTTCCTCCTGTCAGCTGAAGCAGAGAGATGCTGAGCTGGGTGATGAAAGCAGAGAGATTCAGTGAAAGATGTGGCCACCAGAACCCACCCCTTCCTGCCCAGCTCCATCCCTGGCTCTGGAACTGAGCAGTTCCCGTCACTGCAGAGTGTGGGTGGCTTTGCACTCACAGCCACCACAGCCATCCCAACCCCATCCTGCTGCAGTGCTCAGAAAACCTTCCCATCCTGACATAATTAGTGCTTTATTGCAGGAAAAACCGACCAAATGAAACTTTATCAGCTGGTTAATTAATATGCCGTTTGCCAGTGCTTTTTTTGCCAGATCTGGCTGTGTTGGATTTGTTTATCCCATAGCTCCTGCAGGGAATGAACCCAAATTCAATGGGTAAGTGCCAACAGGACACTGGAGCCTCCAGTGCAACTCCCAGTTTTTCCAGAGCAAAGCACAGAATTTAGGAGGTGCTGTGACAAATGAATCATTTCTGGTGTTAGCTCCAGCTACAGAACCAGACACAAACTCACCTTCCCTCAGGAAAACAAGTGCAAATTAGAAGCCAGAGGGACAGCAAGGGAAGCTGTATCTTCTGTTTGATAAGGAAAAGCTACCACTATCATGTTCTCCTAACCAATTTGACACTGTATTTTTTTTTTTTAAACTTATTTATGGTTATGTTACTCTGGTAAAAGAAATTTGGACATCAGTTGCCTGTCAGTCTTATTTGGACTATTTCCCACACAGAGATATACCAGCTGGACAAATTTTGGGCTGAGATCCAAAGCTGGGAGAGTATTTTGATGGAGCAGAAATAAGATTTGTATTAGCTCAGTTCGGGGTTTTTCCTTCCTTGTTTAAAAGGCATCACTGAATTTCCAACACTGTCACCTTCTAGCTAAACAGATGTTTAGTTCTCCTTAGCTTCTGCCTTTCCTCCCTCTATTCCAGCCCTAAACCCATCAGGAGTGTGGGACCAAGGGGCAGATTGAGTCATTTCTCCTTTGGAAGAGGGAGCACGCACATCCCTGATGCCCATCCCGGCTTCCCAGCCACAGCCAAGCACTGGTGATGACATTTCACACTGGGAGCTCACAGAGCATTCACATCCTTCCTCCCCAGATCACATCCTGCCTCCTCTGCCACAGCATTCCCACCTGTCCGAGCTCTCTGCAAGCTCCAGACAGGATCACACAGCACATTTCCAGACTTTCTTTACTCCCACTCTGAGCCATGGTAGCCCAGCTCTGCTTTAACAATCCCAAATGCCATTGGTAACAAGCCAGGCTCATGTTTGTGATTACCTAGACCAGGCTCAAAAGCTGCAAGTCACAGTTTTCCCATACCAGAGCTGAAACTGAAAGAATACTAACTTTTTTATTATTTTTCTTTCAGTTTTCTCCCCTTATTTTTGGAATCTAACTGAGGACTTCCAACCCAAACCAGTCAGATCTGGCTGCTAAAATTGAATTAAAGACATCAAATTATTTGGTTAAGGGAGAGTGTATCATATATTAATCAAAACTGAAGTCCCTGGCTTCTGCTTTTCTGGTAATTCCAGATCTTTTCCTGCACTGGAATTAGCAGGGCTGTCTCATCTCTTCAGACCCTACAGAACAGATTTTCTTAATGGCTGGAGTGATGGTGTAACATTTTCCCATTCTGATCCTTAGGGTTGTTGCTCAAAATAGAAGGCCAACCCCCAAATCAGAGAAGAGCCAAAGAATTCAGCAATCTCAAGCTCCTTTTTAAGATAGAAGAAGAGAGAAGAGAGAGAAGCACTCAGGAATAATGGGAAAGCTGATCTCTGTGAGAAAACCATTGCAACAGGTAAAGGGAGGTGTAACATTATCATCATCAAGCCATAACTCCACAAATACATCCCAGCTTGACAAATTCTTGGAGAAAAAGCCAAAGAGCGTGTGCAGTTGTTGGTGTGAGGAGCTGACTGTGAAATCCGAGCTAAAGACAGCTCCCTAGTGGCTGCGGGAGCTCTCCAAAGCCATCCCTGCACAGCGCTGCAGGATTTATTTCACAGACAGGAATTTAGCACCCCGAGCCGGCCTCCTGCTTAGCAGGGAAGGTGTTAAAATGCAGAGCCCTCCCTGCAGAATTTTTATTTTTTTTTCTTTTTTTTCCCCCCCTCCCTGACCCTCCTCGCACAAAACACAGAAGCAACTCATCAATNCCGGCTGCAAAACGCTCACCAGGTTCCCCCTCCCCTCTTCTTTTTCCCTCTAAAATCCCCCAAAATAACAAAGCAACACCTTGAGGAGGGAATCCAGGCTGCAAAACACTCACCAGGTTCCCCCTTCCCTCCTTTTCCCCCCTAAAATCCCCCAAAATAACACAGCAACACCTTGAGGAGGGAATCCAAGCTCCCAGTGCCAGCTGCAGAACTCCCAAATATTTTGTGTGACCTTTCATCCTACAAATTTATTTATTTCCAAACAGCAGCCACCTCCTTCTGTACCTGACAGCTCACTTGCACTGAGCTCACCCAAGGAGATTTACAGGAGGAAAATTGAGAAGTCAAACACCCTGCTGATGGTGCCTAACCCACAGGATTCCTGTCTTATTTTAAACTTTGCTTTCAACTTTGAACACGTAAGCCTTTATTATTGTTGTTGTTTCCCCCAAATTTGCTTTTAAAGATTAAAAAGGGATTTGCAGAGTTTTGCATCGTTTCAGTTTAATAGCATGTTGATAAATCTGGGGTTGGAAAAACAGCTCAGAACTGATCACTGCTGATCTCAAACACAAATATTCAAATGTTCATGCAGAGAAACTTCATTTCTATGAACACAACTGCAAAAGCTCTGGAAGATCCCCTCAAAACAGAGAGAATTCAGTACAGTTGGCAATGCAGCCAGCACTGATTACATACACAAACCTTGCCTGCTCACACATCATGCTTCTATTTTTAGATTTTTAGGAAACAAAGAGCCCTTATTAATGGCTATATTCTTGTTTGGGGTAAAGGGAAGGGAATAATTTTGTTTATATTGCTCCATCAGCCTGCTGGCTTTCACACAAAGCTCTGAAGCAATTACACTGGCTGGTGCACTGGATGAGAGACTTAGCAAACATCATTAATGTGATTATTCATTTTACTTCATTGAGCTCTTTCTTCTCCTCTTCCTGGGCTCAGCACACCGAGGGTCTGACACATCCCTGTGCCAGTGGATGTAACTCCCATAAACATTGAACACCTCCCTTCAGGAAAGCAACTCTCCAAGTTACAGCAGGAGATTAATTAATAAAATACAGCAAGAGATTCTTGAGCAGGGCCACGCCAGGGAGAGCATGGGATGACCTAATCCAGATGGAAAAGACCCAACTTTTATAACTCTGATTCCACTCACAGAGCCACCCAAAACTGAAGGGCTCACAGAGAAAGACACCACAAACACATTCTGGACACTGCAGGTTAAATTTTCTCTTTGGACACTCATAAAAGCTGCATCTCATTCTCTGTCCTGGAACAAGATCATTCATGTTATATACATTATAGATAGATATCTATGTATCTATACATCTAGATACAATGATCTAGAACAGAATCCTTAAATTCAAAAGCAACAGGGTGGAGAGGGCTCCATTTTCAAAAGTTCTTAAGAGCCAGCAATTTCTATAACATCAACTTCTGCCTTTAGGCTGATTTTTCCAAGACAGCCATTAGACTTGCATTATAATTACTGTTATAAACTCCTAGACAGCCTGGCAGATCTGGTCCAAATAGTGATGGGGGAGCTGGAGATTCAATTTCTGAAGTCCAAGACCTTGGTGAATAAGCAGGAGAGCTTCAGAGAAGGTTTCCAACTGCAGGTGAAGAAACAGTCTGCCACCAGCAATGGTAAAATTCATTCTTCAGTGCTGTCACCAGAACCTGTGTCACTAGGAGAAGACCTCCTGCCACTCTTTAGAACTCTTAAATGAGGGATATTATAAAGTCTTGCTGGCCCACAGTAACCAGGCTCTGTGTTACCCATTTACCCACCAGTGACAAAGTGCATTTGCATCCCAAGGTGAAATCTGTTCAGGGGAAAGGATGAAGTGTGAGATTGCAGTGCAAAGAAGTTGATCAGACAATGACATCAACCTGCACAACACGGGGCATGGTTGTGTTAAACTGAATTGTTTGGTGCCTTTCTCCTCCACCCATCTACCCAGAACACGAGGCTCCAGATTTTAACAGGAGATACAGGGTGGACACCAGGGAAAACTTCTGCTGCCCAGCATTTAGCTTAGACAAGCATCCAGCTAAGCAGAAGAGCTTGAGACATCTCATTAACCATCCTCAACATAGACTCTTCCTCCTTTTAAATCAGATTTACACAAATTGTCCCTCCCCATTTCTCAGGGCACATTTGCAGCCATTCATGTGTAGGACTTGGTGTATAAAGAGACCATTTTTATCCAGACAGCTCAGCCCAAGACCAAGGCTCCTGGCTGAGACAAAAAAAAGGGAGAAGGACACCCCACAGCTCCTGTCAGCACAGGTAAGCAGCTGCTTTGCCTGCTCACAGCAGGAGCTCTGAAATCTGCTGGGCACAGCATCCACTGAGGGGCTGCTGTCGATTCTCCTCTCCCCAGGTGGAGTTCTGACCCCCACAAAAATTTGTCCTTTTTTATTTTTATTGCTCTCCTTTTTAGCTCTAGTAATTTGTGGAGATAACTTCTGCCAGTGCAGCCTGATCCAAAGTTCCAAGCAATAAATGGGAATACTTTGGGTTTTTAGATCAGATTCTGCTCTCACAGACTGAGGAGGGAGATGAGCACTGGCACAGGGAGTGAATTCCATTATCTGTGTCCTGCTTTGCCTTCTTTACATCCAACCCCTTCCTCCCACTCCATGAAAAAACCTCTCACTTCTTCCTTGCTGCCCCAAATCCCCAGGATATTTCACCCTGCTATTTCTCTAAGCCTGTTCAGATACCAATATAAGGCAACAGGAGATTAAAAAACCCCAACAAAATGGAGAGAGATGAAGCTCATTACAGTCAATAATATTAACTTGGGCAAGGGTGAATCTATTGAGTCCTTGCAAACGTTAGAACTTCTTGTACCAGCACAGCACAGGAGAGCTCTGCTCCTCTCCAGCCTTTCCAGGATGGGGAATTTGGGCTGATCTCTCCTTTGGGGTCCCAGCAGGTCCCTGCCAGGGCCTGCAGAGCATCATTAAGGTGCACTGCAGAAAACTCAGAGTAACACCCAGATTCAGCCATGAAGTGTGGCAGTTTTGGGGTTTTTTAATCCAGCTCTTCACTTTCCCCAGCACGATGTAAATCTTCCTCCAACCCCACCCTTCCCTGCAATCTTGCCAAGGGCAATGCTGCCCCTTGATAGTGCCAGCCTTTGTGTGCACCTCCAGAATGGAGAGACATGCAGGGGAATGTGGGGGCTGCAGGGAGATGATTTCAAACTGAACCTTGAGAAAAGGAGAGCATGCAGAGCTGGGTGGTGTGAGACAAGAATAAAATCCTCTCCCCTCTGATCCATACTACAGATCTCCCCTCCTCGAGTCCCAGTTCCCCCCACACATCTCTCTCCCTTCTGTCAGCACTGGCTATGGAGGGGGGATCAGCTGGAGCTCAGCAATTTTAGGAAGGTCCACTGTGCTGCCACATTGGCTGCAGGACCATTTTTGACTCCAGGAACCCACAATCCAAACCAATCACAGCTGAACAGCAAGACCTTCCTTCTGTGAAATTTAAATTAAAAGGTGTTAGGAGCAGTCATTTCACTCCCAGAGTCTTTACCAATTAAGCCGAGTGTTCAATATGGTCAGGTCACCCTCTAATTTGGATTTTTCACACACCCACATGTCAACTCAAAAAAAAAATTGATTTTAAAAATTAAAATCATAGTTGCAAGTTGCTTAGCTTAACATAAAGCAAGAGCATAATGAAGGCTACTGGTGAATGCTGCTGCAAGGGGCTGACCCTTGCTACTAATCCCCTGTAAATTCACCCAAAAAGTCACGAACTACATAATATTAGTTCTTACAGAATGACATATTTCCCTGATCTTTCATGGGCCACATGGGGAAACAGTTTTCGCCTGATCTGAATGAAGAAGAAAAACAGTGATCCTAATCAACCATTTACCCTTAGTGGCTTCCCTAAACAAATCTGGGAAAGAGCTTAAAGGCTTGGGAATATCCTCGACCCTGCTTGATGCACTGTAATAACCCTACCTAATTATACTGATATAAAAACTAATTGGAAAGATAGCAAATGTCAGGGTAAGATGCAAATTGTAGGGTGTTAATTGCTGAACAGGTGCTGGAATAGAATTAAATGAGCATCTTGATTAGGAGAGTGGAAAAAACAAATGTGGACCCCGAAATCAAGTTGGCCACGTGAATTATTTAGCAGCCTCCTCGTACCAGCAAAGAGGTCGTGTTGATGTGACCCCTGCTTTGTGAGGGGTGGCCTGGCAAAACAATGGTGAACTCCAGGAGAAAACGTGGCTTGGGAGACAGAGATGGGGCTACAGAACAGGGGGGATTTTCAGTGGGATGAGGGAGGAGGATTTTTTATATAAGGAGATAAGGGGAAGTTTTCCACGTGGATTATTGGGGTGATACAGAATCACTGACCCCACAGGATCCCTGAGTGCAGAACACTCAGGTGTCCCATCTGCAGTGAGGTTGCTGCCATTTACAGCAAATATTTGGGGGAATGAGACCTGGGCCAAGCAAAAAAATGGACTAAAAGGCAGTTTTTGTATGTGCCCACGACAGGAATTCCCCCCACAGCCAGGAGTCCTGCAGTGACACTGCCCTGGCAGTAAATTTTTCTCACACAGACCCTTCAAAACCCATCTCATGTTTCAGTTGCCACTCAGTGCCCAGCTAACAGATCAGATCAAATGACATCAATTAGAACCAGCAGTCTGGAAACAAGAGACCCCATCGTTAGCAGGGATTATTTGGGACATGAGTAGAATAATTTTCATGAAGGATTTTACCCCTGCTTTTAATCTCAGGTTACTTTTTCTTGGTGAAATTATTAAAATGCTGCACGAGCATGCTGAGAATAGAACCAGGTTTTATAAAGAAAAGCTTCTTGTTCTCAAAGAGTTTCAACAAGTGACAAAACCTACTGAAATGTTTTGCCAGTTATGCAAAAAAAATTATGAGGAAATCTAGAAGACAATTTTTAAGAAACTACCAAAAATATTTAAATGGCTATTCAGTTTTATGAATTACTTTACACACAATGGTTCAAACAGCTGTGGTGTGGGGAAAAAATAAACATTTCATTTGAGTCCATTTAATAAACAAACACATTTCCATAGCAGTAATCACTGTTAGGGGCAAGTTGAAATTATTGCATTATTTTAGGAGCAGCTACAGACTCAGCCTAGAGCAGAACTCCAATTTTTTAGGCACAGTCCAAACCCTGTGCATTCTGGAGCTTCCCAGAGAGAAAGGAGAGAAAAAGAATAGCTGAAACACAAGAAAAACAGGACAGTTCTCCTGGACAGCCCTAAAATATGAGGAGCCTAAAAGAGATATTTAAATTAATATAAGCAAGAGCCAAATGTGAGGCTTTTAATGCAGTCAGTGAAGTGCAGAGCACCCACAGCATAAAAGCTGGATCTTGATTTTTTTTTTTGTCACAAACTGACAAACTACACTCTCCTTTTAAGTGTTGTATTCCAAAATATTCCTGCAGCACTGTGCTCTGCAGTTGTCTCCAGGCTAACTCTCCATTAAATAAAGTTTCACATGTCAGACCCTTTTTTGCAGGGGACAGCACAGAGCAGAGTTCATACAGACAATGGGACATGACTTCCAAAATTCCTCTGACACCAGGCACGGGATGGGGCTCAGGCAGAGGTGGGAATTCAACCCTTCATGCTCCTGACAACTCCTCCAGAGGAAAACCCCACCTGCACAAGGTGACAGCCAGAGTCAGTGACACAAAGAGACACAGAGCATGAGAGTGCAGAGCCCTTTTCCCCACCAAAACACAAAAATCTCAATAAAAAAACCAACTGCAACAGTGCCAGACCTTCAGAAAGGGACATTTTTACACCAGGAAATGCAAGAAAGGGTCAGGGAACCAACTGCAACAGTGCCAGACGTTCAGAAAGGGACATTTTTACACCAGGAAATGCAAGAAAGAGTCAGGGAACCAACTGCAACAGTGCCAGACCTTCAGAAAGGGACATTTTTACACCAGGAAATGCCAGAAAGAGTCAGGGAAGTGTCTGAGAAATGCAAGAAAGGACAACGTGGGTGTGCACACATGGAGAGATGTGCTGCCATCACCCTGTGCCAAAGGGACAGGGACCATGGCAGGGATGAAATACCTCACACAGACCTTTGGGGATGAAAGGGGATGAATCCTTAAGACTGAAAACTGAAGACTGATGTCCCTGAGAGCTGCCTGCCCTNCAAATTTTCAGGGAATTTTCCAAGTTCAGCTCCACGTCTCAGAGGGGAAGGGGCTGAAACTCCAATCTAGTCTTGGTTTAACTTCAGTGCTCAGAGCAGGATGGAGCTGAAATGTTGTGTCTGGTGGCAGAGAGGCTCAGCCCATGAGCTGAGCAAAACTCTGGGAGATTTGGTGCAATCCTGGAGGTTTGGTCCCTGGAATGAGCTGGGTTTGCTGCAGGCTCCTACACTGGGATGTGGAACTGATAAAAACCACCTCTGCCCCAAAACAGCCCTGACACAGCTCTGGGTT
>VZTT01028683.1:51914-80098 GCA_013400855.1 Buphagus erythrorhynchus | reverse complement strand
AAAAAAAAATGCACAAATAAATAAATAAAAATTAAAAGTAAATAAATAAATATTAAAAGAATAAATAAAATACTTGAATTCATTGAAGGCAGAATAGAATACTGAAGTGAGGATTTTTTTTCTTGATACGACTAATACTCAATTACAAATTCTTAAAATGAGCATTTAGACAAAAAAAAACCCCTCTTTCAGCTATGAAAAATCCCAACATTTCCTCCAGTTCCCAGCAAGTTCCAGCTCTGGGGCTGGAAGTGCCCAGCCAGATGAGCTGGAAGGAGCAGATCTGTTTGAACAGCAGCTCTAACTGTTCCAACATTCCTACATCCCCCTTGCCTCAAACCTGCACTTATTCATCGATGCTACTCCTTTTAAAATAAAAGGATACACTAAATATTTAAAAATCCCTGGGGCAGCCCCTGTAGCTGCTGTAAATTGTCATGGCTCCATCGACTTCAGTGCAGCTCTGGTAATTCACACCAGCACAGAACATCACCCTCCCTCCTTCTCCCAACTTTATTTTAAGTGCATCTTTTATGGATTTCACTGCCTAATCAGTGTTAATAAAGAATTGAGTGGTTTTATACCAGGAGCCAAGATGGGAGATGCTTTCTAAAGGAGAAAATTATAATAAACCCCCCGAAAAAGCAGAAAATCCTCTCAAAGGAATATAAATTTGGGATGCACTTTGACGTGTCCAGTATAGCAACACATTCAAAATAACACTTGGAATAAAATCTTTGCTGCTTTACAAGCCATTATAATAAATCAAAAAAAGGAACCCAGTTTTTAAAATATTTCTGTGGTGTTTCCAGGGTCGGTGCCACTTCTTGGCAGAGTGTTTTGGGATGAATTCTGTGATTTTGAGCACAGCGTGGCTGGGTTCAGAAACAAGTGCATCTTGTTTTATTTCTATTCCCACAATTATTGCAGTTCTGAACTTTACATCTGTAATATTCAAATATTTTCCCTCTAAAACTGTGGCTTGCAGCTAAAGTTCTCCACATATTTTACTGATATCTACATTCTTATCACAGCTGGGGAGAGATCTTTGGAAGTGATAGACTTTATCCCCTTTGACCATGGTACTTTCTGAGCCCAAATATATGAAAAAATAATCTTTGATGAGGGAGAAGAGCCACTTCCAGTGAAGGAGTGGTTTGCACACAAATCAGAGTGGGGCTGAGGATGTTTAACCCCAACATTTTAGCAAAAATACCTCTTAAATCTTCAAATCCCCATTTCCAACCAGTAGCATTTCCACTTGCTTGGTTTCTCAAGTGACAGAATTGACAGGTCCCAGTTTCAGCCCAAGCCAAAACCCCCAAACTCCACGATGGAGTTTCAGGTCCAGGATGAAGCCTTCAATATTCTCTTCAAGCAAATTATTAGCATGATTTCACCAATATTTTACATTTCTGGTGCAGTGTTGGGCTGGGAGCACACCTTTAGAGATGCTCAAAAACATCAGAAAAGATGTTTTTGCTTAAAACAAGAATATCAAGGCTTAAGATGACTTTCTACATCTTTTGTTGTTATACTTTCCCCTCTAATTAGATCTCCTTGGGGAAAGTGATGGTTTGTGTTAAGAATGGTCCAGAAAAAACCAAAACCAAACCCAGAAATCTCCCAGAGACAACCCCAGCCCTACAAACCGAGCACCCCAAAAACCTCAAACCTCCATCCTTTCCCCTCCACCAACTTGACTAAAAATCCATCCCTTAACTTCCCTCCCATCACCCCAACAACAAAATACAAAAAAAAAAAAAATTAAAAAAAAAAAATACTTTAAAAAAAAAAAATCTGTCTCTAATTTCAAACCCAAATAAGCTCGCAGCATGGTGGCCTTTGTTTTGTTTTCTTCTGCCCAACTCCTCCCTGCAATTGCATAACAAAAGTGTCTAAATTCACACCATCTGGCCGATAAAGACACGGGCCCCAGTGGCCGCCTGGTCCAGCTGATTAGAGCTCAGTCTAGTCTGAGCCTTGTGGCGAAAGTCACAGCTGTGGGGCTCGCTCTGCTCAATACAACTCTGTTATTAGCCAGCTGTAGACCCTGAGACTACTTCTGTTCGAATTATAATACCTTTTAACCCTCTGAGCATTGAGGGCGTAGGGGGCTGCTGGCAGCAGCATAACAACGAGTTTCCTCTTAGTGGATAATTGGAAGAAAAGGGAGAAGATGGGGGGGGAGTGGGGAGGAGGAGTTATTGCAGGAGAGGAGGGTGTTTTACCTTGATTTCCAGCCCTCAGGATTGTGTTATTCCACACAAACCCACCTAATAGGAGCTGCTCCTATTAGTCCATAAGAAGCCAAACGGGGGAAAAAAAAAAAAAAATTCAGATTGGAAATGAATAAATCGAGCCTCGCACTGAAAGCACTAATTATTGAGAGGTGAACTTTCAATGGCTCTGACAGATTGGTGCAGCCATATCAATATTTAGACAACTTTCCTGCTAAGCAGGCATCTGTCACTGTCTGAGGCAGAGATGGGCACTTCTGGAGGTGCTCGTCTGCACGCTGCAAAAAATATCTCCATGTGTGGTTATGTACAGAAAAATCCCCCCCCAAAAAAACCCCCACCTTCAACTAGGGAGGATTGGAAGAGGAGCAGAAAGACAGACAGACCCTTCTTGTTTTCCTTTTCAAAAGCAGTAGGCATCAATTTCGACAGCAGAGTGGGTACAGTGCATTAAAATTTTATATACTGTTCCTAATGCAGACTAAACTAGGGGCTTTAAAAATTGATGCACACCACTTAAGCAGCACACAATGAGGAAGATTTGATTATTGTACTTAAAAGAAATAAAATAAAATGTCAAGTTTAACTAGAGTTGGAGCCATTCCCCTGGCATTATTCAGCGTGATGTGTGTAATGCCTCTTCAGAATACACAGCATCCTGCTCAGAGATAGCTCAGGAAAACACGACATTTAAAATCAAATGTCTTCATTAGGTTACAGAGCGCTTTTGATTCCCTTCACTAATCTGTGTTTTACATGGGAAGGATGTCCCTGAGTTGTAATTCTTCCTTGGTTAATCTATCAAGCAGCAGAGCTGAGAATAATCAGAATAATGGCTTAGATTTGTGCAGCACTACTTTAAATCAAGCACGGAGGAGGTTTGCAGGCATCACTGGAGCTCAGAAATATCAAAGCTGAGCAGAGCATTTGATACCATAAAGGTAGGGAGAGGAAGGGGGGAAAGCCCAAATTAATTTTGACTCAGACAAGTCCATTTGGATGGGAAGGTGCTGGAATAGTTGAACTTCCAAACCAGAGCTGCGCTCTGTACAGGCAGAGGGGAGACAAGAAATGGGCTCACTGCTCTTGTGTTCTCACAAACCACAACCCAACTGCACAAGGAATCAGATTTTTCTTCTCTAATTTTCACCTGGTTATGGTGAAACCTTTCAACAGCATGGATGCATACATACATATATATATAAATAATGATATACACGAGTTCTAGACGTGCCAGAAAGTCACTTAAACACCTTTGATCTCTGCCACTACATCACCAGATCCTTGTCAAGCCCACCCAGTGCATCCCTCATGTGTGATATACCTTGTGTCTGGGCAGAAATATGGAAATACTGGTCAAAAGCTCATCTACTTAATTAATGAGAGCTACACACAACAGAGACACAATACGTTTGTTTTTTGCTGAATACCTGACTCACATTGTAGTAAAAAGTAACTGAATTGTTGACATAATTAAGTATTGAAACTAAGACTTCCCCTTGATAAAAATTCTGTCCAAATCAGCTTCTCTCGCTGCTACATTAACTTAAAAGGCTACTTTAATAAAAAAAAAAAATTTAAAAACCCAATCAAGTAGCAAGCTGCACCATTAAAAGAAGCAACATTGAGTCCAAGAGCTTAACCCTCTCCCACTGATACAATAAATCACAAACTGTGTTTAATAAAGGTCACCAATGGGTTTTGCCTCTTGTTTTATGAATGTTCTATGCACATTTTAACACATTTTAATATAAGAACATTGACTGTTTGCATTATTATATGTATTGAAAAAAAATTTAATTACCCGAGAACAGGAAAAGTAATAAGTTACCATGGAAGCACGACATACATGCATAAGGTACATGTAAGTTCAGACTTATACAAAAGTTATTAAAAACATCCTCAACTCATTTCATCCTCTAATTTATAAATTTAAATACTAAAAACGGTGTCCTGCTTTTTTTTGTTTGTTTTAATTAAAAAGTAGAAGGCCCCTAATTATTGTTCATATGTACAGAAAGGAATGGTTTGAGGGCTTTTTCTTTTGGGGTTAGAACTGCCTCAAATTAAAGAACATTAATGATGCCACTTTGATTAAGAAAATTAAAGTATTTCACCAAAGGAAATTACGTGAAGAACATCTTGCAGTTTCCAGGTAAAAATATATAAGTTAAACTGCTCATTCTCCTAAGGTGAGCAGAAATTTTATGAGCAATAAGCATATAAAAGTCTTGATTTAAACAACACATGCAAAGGCCTACTTTAAACAAAAATAATGCAGCTGTGGTTGCTGAATCTCCTGCAGGAAAAATGAATAACAAAAAAAATAAAAATCCCCCCGAAATATCTGTTTTGAACCCAAGCAAGAATTACCCACGTAAAAATAAAGTCTTCCTACACAAAGACCCTCCCTGAGTCAACAACAAAACAAACAAACAACAAAATCAAACTCTCCCTGCCTCAGATTTCCTTGGAGAGGCTCTCCCAGTATTTAGGGAAGCAAAGCTCAGAAGTGATGTGTAAGAAATTCATCTTACCTGCACATGACTTCGTGGGTGAGCAGCACTCTGCACATCTCGGGGTTCTTGTTCTGGCCTTCGTAAGTTATGGGCTACAAAAATGAAGAGAAGGGGTAAGCCAGGAGCCTCAGTTATTTATTCCTTAGAATATTCAGATGTGAGGGGAAGGGATTTTAGCACTGCTCACCATCACCTGCAAATAAACACAGGTTTATGTGCAGGGAAAACAGTTTTATATAAATATTGCTACAAAGTGGATAAAAACCTACAGTCCACGGAGGGGGAAATAAAAGGGACTTAAGAGCACAATTTTCAATTACCCTCCAAAATAGGTCTGCAAGACAGCTGAGCAAAAGACCAAAGTGAGCCAGAGAAGGAAAAACATTGCAGGAAATGTTGAGCAAACAGGAAGGATGAGGAGGGACAGGACAGCATGGCCCAGGGCAGCCGTGCTCACCTGCTTGGTGACAGAATCAATGAGCCTCACATAGAGATCCTGCTCTGTCCTGACACCTGGAGCATGGGAGAGCAGGGACAAATAACACATAAATAAACAGCATATAAATTACACATAAATAACATATAAATAACATTCTGCAGGCATCCTGCCCTAAGAGCAGCACACCAAACCCATTTAGACACCCCTGGCACCCTGGGTCGTTCTGTTTGCCGAGTCCATGCAAACTCCAGGGCCCATCCCTGCACTGAAGGGGACTCATGCAAGGGAATTCTGGTTTATTTTGGAGATCACAGCACCCACAGGCAGCCCCTGGTTCTCTGCAGAGCCCCAGGAGGTGCCAGGGAAGGGCACTCACCGTTGCTGTAGAGGAGCTGGAGTTTGTAGTGTGTGCCGTTGTTCGTCTTCTCGTTGCCTTGCTCCTGAAAGGGAATTGGAAAAAAAGGGGGGGAAAAAAAATCCTTCCAGAACTTACACTTGGCACATTTAAAATGCAAGAGCTGATAATTATGATGGAAGTGACAACAAAGTTCATTAAAATTCTAAGAGGTGAATCCACTGATTGGGATGTATTAACCTTCTGAGTGACCCAGGACAAACTACAAAATACTGCTGACATCTTTTCCTGTAGGAGTTCAAGAACTTCTTTCCCTCTCTTATTTGCCATTATGCTCTCAACTATTTCAAGGCAATACATGGAGAAGAACTTGTGCATTTCAAATCAATTAATATAAAGCAGATTGACAGCGGGAAAACATAATGGCTTTGGATTTTACTGTGATCATTACTTTGCAGTAGTGTTACTTTGAGTCAAAATTGATATTTATTTCCTGAAGGTTGTGTTACGGGGATGTTTCTTACACATTTTTTAATTTCCTGTAAGAAAATTATTTATGATTCACAGTTCAAAAAATCTTGTTCATGGTTAAGAAAATAATTGAAAAAATGCAAAGTGGTCAAGACATGGAATTAAAATCCAAAACCAAATGCTTTTCAAGTCCTGCCATTGACTTTGGAGCCTTAGGAAATGCATTTAACCAAGCTCAACGATAATCTGACATATTACAGGTCAGATTCCACTTCTGTTTGGGTACTAATAAAACCTGGCAGATGTGGTAGGTAAAACAAAATAAGTGCATTTATCCCCCATGAATTTTATTGATTTTATTTTTAGTGGGTGAATGAAATTCCTGATACAGAACAGAGGCTTCCAACCCTTTTTAACTACAGCAGCACACACAGGGCTGCAACTCTAGCACAGCACCTGAACCCCGACCCAACCATGGGTGTATTTTATTAGGGACAACAGGTATTAGAAGTTAGCAGCTCAGCGGGGGGAGAAGACAAAAATTGGAGAGGAAAAGAGAAAGAGGAAGAGTAAGGAGCCTTACTTTATCATTTTCTACAAAGTCCACAAAAGCTGTCCTCTCTATTTCCACCGGCTGCCCCTGTCTGTCGTAGAGAGCCAGAACAAAGTGAAAGAAATTGGATTTCCTCAAGTTGGAGGGTGGCTGCTTTTCAAAGTGAGCTCTGGACAAAGCTACTCCGCTGTGGAGGAAACACACGGGATGGGGTGGGGGGGAGAGACAAAGACATTACTGGGTTGTGCAGCAGTAAAGGCAAAACAACGAGAGAAAAGGCAGAGCACGCTCGGACCGTGCCTTGCCGGCGCCGGGCGGGACGGGGCGATGCTCCCTGAACCCCAATTTCGGCGTGGCCCCGCTCCCTGCACACCCCAGGACAAGGATCCTTTACAGAGAGGGGTTTGTGCTAAAGGCACATTTTGTGTTTTCCTTCCTCCACGTATTTCCCCGCCTGTCACCGCTCCTCGCTGGAATGCAGCGGGGTGGGAAGTGGCTGTAACGTGTCGGAGGCTCTGGAAGTGCTTTTCGCACATCCCGGTCCCTTTTCCTGTAGGAGAAAAACAAGCGACCCTAAAAACCTTCCCTACGGGCAGGCTGTCACCTCGGGCGCAGCCCCGTGCTGGCCAGGGACAACGACTTGGGAGCAGAGCAAGCACTTCCCTCGGCAGCCAAGTTGGACTTTAGTCACTGACTTTACTTGAAACGATTCCTGAGAATTGAATCTCTGATTTAAACGGAAAGAATTTAGTCTCGGGTTAACCAGCCCTTGCGAAAATCTTGTCCCTGACTGCAGAAAACGTTGTGATGTTTCCCACGCATTTCCCGGCTTGGGAAGATTCAAATGCTTCTGTTTACCCACAGTATCCCTGCAGCTTTATTTCTTTGTGAAATTAGCTGTAGTTCCCTCCCGCTAAAGGAAATTTCTACTTACTGCGAGGAAAATAGGCGCACATGAGCACCTCCAAATTACTTAATAGATTAAGTCTATGTGCCAGACTAGTTAGGAGTTGGGCAGCTTTGGGTTTTAGTCCCCAGAATAGCTCCACAGCACTGGCAGAAGTGTTTGACTCTTTCGGAGAACTACAGATGTTTCCCTGTGTTTTCCTTGCCAATGAGGTACAGCGTGAACTCACCACATCCGCCGCAACTGCACCTAGCTTGGGGCTTCCTCTCGCTCTGCGTGTAAAAATTGGGATTTATTGGTTTGTTAGGAATATCTGGGAGTTTTCCTGGCGATGCCAGCGGGCAGCACAAGGCGGCTGCACCTCCACGGATCCCGTGAATCGGAGTCTTGTCAGGAGCCGCTTCCTTTTACTTTCGGTTTCCTCGAGGATAAACCTCTTCTCCCTCAACTGTATTTATTAAACGCTCTATCGACATTCATAAAACTCTGATAACTCCTCCCATGGCGCTTGGAAAACCTTGCTGCCAGTTCAGGCCGTGGGTGGGAGCATGGATGTACTATTCCTAAAATGTCCCTGTTTCATCTGAAGTCCCCTCTGCTGTTTCATGCCTTTCACCTTGCCTCTAATACTAAATAAAATCTGCCTTACTCCCGGGGTTCCTAATTTAGCCGTCTCCGATGCTATTACCTTTTTTAAACTTTTTTTTTTCCTTAGCCATCCAGAGAACAAGGGGAAAAAAAGTACCTAAAAGAGTTTTCATCGTCTAACCCCTAACGGGAAGAGACTGGGATAACTGTCCTGTGCGGACTTGGCTGGGAAGAGAAAATAAAAGAGGGATGTAAAGGGAGATAACCCGCCCAGACAAGTAGAAAGCAAACAGCCAGGCCTCATTTTCGGGGTGTTCAGAGGGGTTTCGGCTCAGCAGAGACCTCCTGGACGCTCGGGCAGGTGCTCCAGGCGGGCGGGCACGGGATGCCCGCAGGATGCGGGATGCCCACGGGGATCCTGTGCCCTCCGCTGCTCTCCCAGACCCTGCTCTGCCTGCCCTGAAATCACGGGTGAAGATTTCGGCAATGCCCACCGTGAATTAAACAAAACAAGACTGGCCGGGGAAGATGGGGTTTGACATCTGCGTTTAAGTTAATTTAATTCTAACTTGGTCCCCTTCTGTTCGGCTGTCTGCAAGCAGGGAGGAGTGCCCTGCATCGCTGGGAACAATCAATCCAGGGCTCCACACGTCTTCCTGGGACAGAAAATAAAAGGGCGATCCCATCTCGCTGTCATCTGAGCCCCGCACTGGGTTTTAGGACTCCTGATGCTCTCCAGTTTTGGAGCGCTGCTGCCTAGCTCTAGCTCCAGCCTTCACTTTTCGCTGACTGGAGGAGACCAGGAGGGGGGACAGAGAGGAAATAAAAAAATCTAATATCATATGCAAACAACAGGGCATAAAGAAAAGATTTGCTCTAAAAAAAATACCAAGCAGGGGGAGAGTGGGAAAGAAATAGTCGCGGTTACCTTTGTGCTGCTACGTTTGCATCCACAACCCCAACGTTTCTGACCCAGGACCTGACGGAATCCATCTCAGAACCTAGAGATTTATCTTTCAGAATTGGTCCTCTTCCTAAAGTATCTTGAATTCCAAACATTTAAGAAGTCTATTCCAACTAGCAACAGTTTCCTTTTGGGAGATAAGGGAGAAGGGAAAAAAAAAAAGAACAACAAAACGACGCAGCCTTTGAATCTGACACACAAATCCCAGGAAAGTGAAGTTCAGCTTTAATACCAACTTCTTCTGCTTTTTAACGGTACGTGTTTTCAACGCCTTCGAACGGGGAAGAAAGTTTTTCCTCTTGCCAAGTAAAAGTTACGCTGATTCAGTCTTGCCTGGTGTCATCATCCTTCACACGCAGGCGACGGAGCCGCATCCAAAAATCCGACCGCCGCTAGCGGGGATCACCTGTTCCTCAGACAGACAACGGGGAGAGGGATTGACTGCTGCCTAATCCAGGAAGAAGGAAGGAAGGAAGGGGGGGAGGAAGGGGAAAATCGCGGAGGAAAGGCAGGAACGGAGCGGAGGAGCGGCCGGTCCCACCCGCGCGGGCAGCGCCGGCCCTTCCCGCGCGGCGGCATGAATGGGTTACACCGTGGGAGCGGGCGGCGCGCGGGGGGCGGGGCCCCGCGCCAAATAAGGACATCTCATTTGCATCGCGCGACGCGATTGGTGGAGACGCGCGGCAGAGCTCCGCCCCCTCCCCTCCCTTCCCTCCGCGCGGGGCCGGGATGGAAGGAGCGCGCCCGGGTATGGGAAGCGGTGGGGATGTCGCGATAGGGATGTCGCGATAGGGATGTCGCGATCGAGTTGTGGTCAGAGCTCGGCAGCCCCGCACAGAGCGGTGCTGTCCCAGACCGCACAAACTCTGCGAAAGCAGCGCGGCCGGGCTGGAAAGAGCGCGCCCGCCGCCCACCCTGGCACGGCTGGAGCACGGGCAGGGGAAGCGGCAGTTTATCGCGATGGGTTTATGGTCGTAGCCCGGCAGCTCCGCACCCAGCGGTGCTGTCCCCTGTCCCAGAACGTACAAACCGTGCTAAAGCTGCGGGGCTGGAGCGCGCCCGCCGCCCGCCTCGCGGCAGCCGGAACCCGGGCGGGACAACAGCGGCTTTATCGTGATGGTTTATCGCGATAGGTTACGGCCAGGGCCCGGCAGCCTCACACCGAGCGGTGCTGGTGCACACCGCACAGAGCGCGCTGAAGCCGTGGGGCCGGAGCGCGCCCGTCCCGGGACAGGCGGAGCCGGGCACCGCACCCGCGGGCTCATCGCGATGTTCCGCGGGCTCATCGCGATTTTCCACAGCCTCACCCCGACCTGTCGTGCCCCAGAACACCCAAACTGGGTAAAAGCAACGATCTCTGTCCCTCCGACCCCGCCGCGCTGCCAAAGCGGCCGCTTCGCTCCCAGGCGCGAGATTTAAAATGAAAAATTGCTCAGAGGGAGAGAAATGGGTCTGGGGGAGGGCAGAGGCTGCCTGCAGGGCAGGAGCCAGCCCGAGACTGCCAGGCACCCAGCAGAGCCCGCAGTTACACCCCGAGAGCTGTCAGCTCTCACCTTAAAACTTTTTAAGGCAACATTTCCCATTAAAGGAAACCGGAGCTCTTCGCAGCCCGGCCCGCAGTGACCCGGGACCATACCTACGTCTGCATTTATTTTAGTTAATTTTTTTTAAACTGTTCTGCCTTGGTGATATTTTCCTCCCGGCCCTTTTGTATTCTGATCCGTGTATAGATCTGCCTCTGAAATCTATATAACACCAACGCGAAAACAGATTTCAAGACAATGAATGCAAATCTGTGCTCAGAGACCATCTGCCAGATGAGGGAATCAGATGTTCGGTAGTTAAAGGCACAGCGCAAGGATTCAAGGATTTCCTTGACTCATTATGTGCAGCTCCTCTCTTTAACCTGCTTGACTTTTATTTTTTTTTAAGGGATAGAACTATAATTTCCATTTCAGAATAAATCCGAACTCCTTCCATCCACGTTCAGCCGCGATTCAAAAAGCCACCTATTAAATACAAGATTATTTTCACGAAGTTCCATACAGTTCTCTCCAAAAAGAATCTCAAGTTAAAATCTTCCCATAAAACTTTCATGAAAATGTATCCTTAATTCAGGCACGACTGAGGGCAAAGCCGGGACTCAGATTTATTCTGTCTACATAAGTGACAGACATGGTATTGGATGAACTAATACATCTCACCCAATCTTTGTTCAAGGAAATTTGCCATGCTAACCCACCTCCCCAAATTGATAAATATGCAGGAAGTGATTTTGCCAGGTTAGCAAAAGGCGAGGCTGGCATTATTTTAACGTTAGAGAAAAGCAACAGCAGTTTGATGGAGCTATAGAGTGGAGGCCAATCTTTCAAGATATGATCTTAGCATCTCTGAGGTGTAATTTCTCTGTATTAAAAAGCCCGAACAGGGCAACATATTTTAAAAAATAGTACTTAAAAAAAGTGAGAAACCAGAGCATATAAGATAAATATACAGGCGATGGTAAGACGTATTATAGTGGGGCTTTTTACCATTTCTCAATAGGCGTGGGTACATTTCCTCGAATAAAAGCCCCCTCTTTGTACTAAGATAATTTCTGGCATTGCCACTCCGACTACGTTTGTTCCTAAACCCGGGGCAGGGGCGGAAGGGGAGGGGGCGGAATTCCCTCTCTCTGTAACCTTGGCCGATGCGTCCACAAGGAGAGAATAACCCCAGAGAATAACCCGATAACCCGAGCCCACAGATAAAGCCGAGCCTATCCCCACAAGGTCGGGTTTAACCCAGGCACTCTCCCAGCCCCAGCGCCGCGAACAAAGGGGACTCGTGTGCCGTGGCCCCGGGGGAGCCCCGCTTTTAGGGATTGGTGGCGGGTCAGAGGGCAGCGCCGCGGGTCAGGGGGGACGCGCTCCCTTCGCCCCGACAGCTGCCACCAGAGCTCGGCACTCGGGGCGCAGATGCGGCGGCACCGTCCCCTCCCGGCCCCGCGGGGGCTGTGGCCGTGGGGTGCCCCCTCCCCACGATCGCGGGGGGCTCGGGGAGAGGCGGGGGAGCTGCACTGCTCCAGGCAGGGAGGGGAATTCTGCTTTCGGGCGCAGAATTTGACCCCCCCAACCAAGTTTCTCGCCTTTAAAGGTACGCTGCGAAAGCACACGAGTCTTTGAATACTTCTGAAATTATAGGCTCCTGTCTAGATGCCCCATTTCAAGCCCAAACTGTGTTTAAACCAAGCGAAAAGCACATCGCTCAGACTCTCCTGATGTGAATTCACTCACAAAAAAAAAAAAAAAAGCAGCGTTTGTACCCGCGCGACCGCCGGTAAATCTGGGTTCGCACTTTAGAGCTTTCCGCACTTCGGCTCGGGAACTCGGATCCACCGGCAGGTAAACGGCACCGCGGAACTCCGGCAGGGAAAAAAACCCCAAAACAACCCTCCAGACCCCGGCAGAGCCAGGGCAGCTCCAGCAGCGCGTCCGCAGTGCCGGGAATACAAGAACGGGCACAGACGGGAGCCGAAGGTTTGGGAAGCGGCTCCGGAGCCGAGAGGAGCCGGGAGCGGCTCCGACCCCGCGGTTCTCCGGGCGGAGCGAGGGGAAAAGCGTCGGGCCGGGCACTCCCCGCATCCCCCGGGTCCCTCCCGAATCCCCACAGCTTTCCTTCCACCCCGCGGGTTTCATCCCGAGAATCGCTTCCAGCGATTTTCCTCCTCTCACTGAAAGAGAAAGCGTGGTGGGTGGGGGGGAAGCAACTGGTTCGGTGAGTGCTGATCATTTCCTTCTGGGGGAAGAGTTATTGGAGTTATTCCCCTCCAGACTGCCGCACTCGTTTGCACATGCCGGGGTCAAAATGACAGGTGAGGCAGATTTGACGTGGTAAAGAGAGATGCTCGTCTTTGTTCGCAGGTTTTTAACAGCGTCGTTTCATACACCGGGGTCAACTTTCACTCCTCGGCACATCTCAGCAGCTCCCAGCAGGAAGAAAGATGGATAGAAGATAATATTTAACACATTCAAAAGCATAACCCTAAATTACTATTTTTTCCTCTTACGTTTAAGGGGAGAATGTCAGGAAAAAAAAAAAAAAAAGTTAAACTAAGTCTAAAGATTTCACTTCGAAGGAAACATTTAAGTCTTGTTCCTATTCATTTGTGAGATTTCGCCAACCTTCAGGTGCCTCAAGGGAACGAATTGTAGGTTAAAATTACCAGCGTCAGAATGGAGAAGGACAACTAATATATTTCCCTCTTTATCCACTAATCTCTCTGGAAGGTTCATTTTTTCAGTACACCTGTACCAGAAAAAAGAAATGTGTCTTTTAGAAACGTTTCCTTAACCTCATAACAGCTTCAAGTTCTGAGTCATGAGTTCAAGCACACATCAATTGCACTTTGGGCAATATAATAACGATATTCAACAAACAAAGAAGTTCCCGAAAATAATTTTAAAGAGCCGAACATCAGCATCAACAAAATATTCACTTGCACGGGATAACTTTAGGTAGAAATGTGGCTACAAAAGCCAGGAGCAGGCTGAGCCCCGAGCTGTGGAATGAGGAGTGTGAGGAGGGCAGTCAGAGCACAGTGTACAGAACTGGACTAGAAAACTGCTCCAACTGATGCAAGGCTACTCTGGATTTACAAGACTCTCGATTTAACTAAAATAAAAACATATGTAAGGAAAAAAAGCTTCTTAACACGTTTTTAACAGGGGAGGTTTAAAGCAGTTGAGGTGGGTGCAACTAAATCCTGAAAGCAACTTGAGTTCTTAACTGTGAGAACTGCAAAACAGGGTCTGAAGTGCTGCAGTGCTTTCGGTTACATTTATTATAAACCTGGTTTTATACAATCAACACATTTCTCAGAAGAGAACTCTCCATCTGATGCTGGGAAAAGTTGAACCCCCGAGTGTAAAACAATAGATCCTGATCACAGCCCCCCCAGGCCATCAGTAAATAAGCACAAACACGGGCTAATAGCTGTAGAATTGTGAGCCCTACCTGGTCTGTGCCTCCTTCTCTCCCCCTTCCCTGTGGCACCATAAAGGCACTATTTACTATTTACAGCTCTCCACACTCATCAGCCTCACAAACTGCCAGTTGCAGAGATTCCACTGATCACATTTATAAGCAGGGAACTAAGGAATGCTTTCAAACTTACAGATGCATAAGTAAACATTTAATAACTTCTTCCCCACCTCATCTTTCCCAAAAGAGAGAAAACATTGTGTCCATCAGATCCACTTCTGAGTCTCCTGTTCATTCCAATAAGTAGGTGTTTTTCTTTTCACCAGAACAGAAAAACACATCTGCTACGTTTTATATCCAACTTTTTTTTTTCTTTTAAAAGATACTTTTACTGCCTTTTGCCTAGCATAGTTTTTGGAACACATTAGCAAATAATATTTTACCATGGGGAATGCGTGTTCCATTTTATTTTATAATGCAGATTTGAGGAGTCGTAGCACTGAAGTTTGTTTTTGTAACCACATGGAGGTTTGAAGCAACAACCACACTCAGGAAAAACACTTGAAGCGGGTGTATATTTGTGCTGGGATCCTCTCCCTCATTTTGCACTTTATGGAAAGCAATCAAAGTCAACTTTTCAATATGTCTTTGTATATAAACTATCTGAAATATTCACCAGGAAAGAGTTTAGATTATCACAGCCTTTCTAGTTCCAGGTGTGTGCTTAGGATCCAACCCCAGCTGTCAAAGAGAGTCTCCACAAGAAACTGGATGAATGTAGAAACACTAGAGATCAGAATTCAATTAATTCATTAACATATGAACCAAATAAAAGTGGTCCCCAGAATTGCAAACACTGTTATACTGGCACTTAACCTACTCCAGGCACTCAAGTGGTCTTACAAGAATTACTTGACAATACAGACATGCTTAACATCATGCTCAAACATCTGCACAGCGAGGGCCTCATTTTTATTTCTTGACTCAACTGAATGCAGCTCTGCCTTAAACAGGTGTCTCACTTTAATTACATGAATAGTCACTCTCAAGTGATGCCACAGGGACACTTTGCCAGCTCAAAAGTCAGCAAACATTAAGCAACTCGCTAGACAAAAACCCTTCTTTTAAAAATGTAAGAATTGCAGGTTTCTGTAGTTCTTCCATGAAGCAGAACCTAACATTTAAACTCTCGAGTGACAGGGATGTAAAACTGCTTTGATGCAAACTGGTGTTGTAGCAGGAATATGTAAATTGTGTTTAATTACAAATTTGCCAGTTTTGCCCTTGATTGATAGAAAAGATGAGGCACATTAGGGTTAGGAAAATCACTTGGATAGTTAATAATCTTAACACCTGCCTCTTGTAAAGTTTCCTGTGCCTTCTTTTAAAGCATCTGGTAATAGAAGTTAAAATGAAATACACAGAAAAAAATCTGATCTAATTTGACTACTCCTACATTCCTTCCATAAGGCAAGAAAGAGACTTTAAAAAGCCCAATATTCTACAATCAGAGCTTTACAATCTTGGAGAGAGAGTTCAGCTCTTGTTTGAAGCACATTAAACAAACTTCAGGTTATTTGGTGAAACAGAACTATTAACACACCTCACTCCAGAAAGCCAGCAGGGTTTCTACCTCAGGACATTGTACTTCAAAAGCTGCCAAATGACACAGCCAGATTCTGATCCTGAGATTTTCACCTGTATCAGAAGCAGATAAGCTTATTTTATGTGACACCACCTCCTCTCGTCACATCTTTCCATGTTTACTTCCCATAACCAGTTAAAATGCCAAAAAAAGCTCAAAATTTAAGTCATCAGGAGCTAGGTTAGCTTAAACATTATCTTCCAGGAGGTAAGAAACCTTCCCAAAGTTTTAGGCCTTCTGCACTATTTAATTACAGTTTACCATTTGAACTGTTTCTTTCATCACTGCTTTTAACAGGTAAACAACAGCAATGCTTTGAAAGTTTCTCACACCTAAACTTTAAATACTTAAAAGGATTTGATCAGCCTGGTTGTAAAGCATCACATTTTCATCAGTTAGTTGAGTAAAAATAATACCTTTTACTAAATAATTTGATGCTATTTCTGTATTTCAAGAGAAAGCTCTGCTTGCTAGATTACAGAAATCTCTTCAAATGAAACCTGGAGCTTGTTCCTACCAGGACTGATCTTGCTGCAGACTGTGAATGGAAGAAAGGAAATTATCTGCCATATGCTTCAGCATATTCCAGCCTTTCCATGCTCTGAACACATGCTCTTGAAAATAACAGAGGGTGTTTTCCTTCCCTAAAGCCAAAGAATGCTTGTGGGCCACAAAGCTGTGTCTGCTCAGGGTGCTCTGAAACCCTCTGAACCTGCTCATCTGTTTTGTTGCCACTGATGTCCTGTGGACTTGGAATCAGCCAAGGTGATTTTTTGTCTTCAGCATCATCTTGAGGCATGTGAGTGTCAGAGAAGTGCTCAGTGAGCATTGCTATGGATGGACTGAGCAATTTGCTCGGTCATTTGCACGTCACACATCCTTAAGACATGTCACAAACCTTTGAGATTTTCTATCTGCTCTCTGCCTCCACTGATACCTCACTTTGGAGGCCAAAACACCAAATTATGGTGCTTGCAACAGACTTTGTGCTTTTATACCATCCTAGTACCCAAGGTCTAACCCAGACGAGATAAAGCTCCTTCACTGCACTGCTCACAATCCAAACTTTGGAAGAAGCAACGAGGGGAATGAAGATGGAGCAGAGGCAAAGACAGGGAAGCCAGGAGGAGCAAACACAACCTCAGAACACTTAGGATGACATAATAGCATTAGTTAGCAGCTAAAGGCCGTGCTGTTCATTGACCTTCCCCTTCACTGCAGTCCTGTTTGGTCAGAGCAGTGCCCAAGCACCCACAGGACAGAAGGAAAGGGGACATCACCCCACAGGAGTGACAGCCCTGGGCATGGGCACTGCCTCAAACCCAGAGAACACCTGAGGTCCAGGGGCTTGAGCCCCAAGGCTTGATATTTGAGCTACAAAAATTGAGCTGCTCATGGCTTGTACTCCAGGATAAAACCTCACAAGATTTGATACTTGAGCTACAACATTTGAGCTGCTCATGGCTTTTACTCCAGGATAAAACTTCACAAGATTTGATACTTGAGCTACAAAAATTGAGCTGCTCATGGCTTGTACTCCAGGATAAAACCTCACAAGATTTGATACTTGAGCTACAAAAATTGAGCTGCTCATGGCTTGTACTCCAGGATAAAACCTCACAATATTTGCTACTTGAGCTACAAAAATTGAGCTGCTCATGGCTTGTACTCCAGGATAAAACCTCCCAACACTGGATTTTGCCCTGAGCTCTGCACAGGCACCCCCAGATTTGCTGCAGTGACCCCGAGGTGACCAGGCAGTGGGACACACACAGGGAAGGCCAGGCTGGAGAGCAGCACAGCACGTGCAGCCTCCAGAGGGGAAAGCCATCCCACAGGATGCTTTATGGCATCTTATTTTTCCTGGAGCAGAATATGAATAATGTTAATGGTGACAGAGCCTACAGGCAATAAAAGGTCTTGGCAGGTATCAAACAGCTCCAAACTTTGCTTTGGCTCCCTGCCAGCTGCCACAGCCAGCCAGCACTTCCTACTCCAGCCTAGGACCAGTGACCATTAAGGAATTACATGGCCTTACTGGTTTCCAGTGAGAAAACAGAGAGAAAATCTATTATATTTTCATTTTTAAAAAAATCCCCCAAAAACCAGAAAGGAAGAAATTTGTGTTTCACACACACCTGCCCCCATTTTTAATATATATTTCTAATGGATAAGGAAATTGTTATAATTCACATATTCAGCTGCCAAGGCTCCAAACAAGAACATAGGTTGGGAAGCCAATGAAAAATCCCTACTTTTATTATCATCCTTTGTCCAAACAGCACATGAAGGCTCAAACCAAGAGTCCAGAGCTCCCCAGAGCTAAGCTGTTCATAGGAATCTGTAAAGAGCTCCAAAGAGAACTCAAGTGTGAGAAGAAATAAGACTACAGGATGAAATAAGTAAGAAAACAGATTTTTTTCTGGGCATTATTAGTCCTGCATAGCATTCAGCTCCAGCAGATTTGGCCAAGTGGTAACGACCTGCATTTCAAAGCAAAAAAATACATTCTACCATTTCCACTATTATTCCTTTTTTTCCTTTTTTTTTTGTCAGCCGGGATAACCAGCATTACCAATAGGGGAAATACTTTGTATTAACTAATGAGTCATATTAAGAAACACTTCTAATTTCACATCTCCAAACCACAAAATAAAGAAGTTTTCTTCAGTGACTAGTCCAGTTTGGGAGATTGCTTTTGGGAGAACTGACACATTTAAATTCTTCCTGCTTTCCCTTAGGTTTTCATTTCTTGATTCTTTTTCCCTGGTTTTGTTGACCACTGTAGTTTCAATAAAATTATATAATGCAGTGAGAGTCAGATGAATTGTTTCTTCATTATTCAGACCCAAGTTGACAAGCCCATTTTGGTGAACACCAAGCCCTGTTGCCCAGCATCTGCTGGAGGTAAATGCTGCTGCGTCATTCCTGTCCCTTAAAAAGTGGGAACACAGGGAAGCCAAGGTTGCTGCAGGTCAGTGGCAGGGACAGGACTGGATTTCAGGAGTCCTGAATCCTGGGACAATGCCATCCATGGACACGTGCAAGTGTGTCCCCAGGGCTCAATTACTGGCACATTTGCCACATACCCTGCAAAATAACAACATTGGAGAAGAACCAAAGACAGCCAAAGCACAAACATCTGCTTTAGGGAACACAACAACCTCTGCCTTTCCACCAAGGATTGGTTAAAGCAGCCAAGGACATTCACTTGGATCGACAGCATCATCTAAAAATTGAATTTTCTGCACTTACACACTCTTACATGTTCATGGTATGCATGTATAACATATGGACACTTCTAATATAAAATTATAAAGTTTAGCTTGCCACTAGTTCAAAACTTCAGCTATTGATAAAGTGTTCTCTCAACAGTTGGAAGGTTTCCACTTCCACACTGTAAAATGGGAAATGTGATTTACAAGCCTTAATAGTTTGCAGAACTCCTGTTTTACACTTGGCCTAATTATTGGGTAAGACAAGAATTAAATATTTGCTTATCCAAGGTGTTTTAATACCTGCACTGACTTCCTGTGCTCAGCATCTTGGGTGCATTTGTTGTTCATGAGTACAACAGGTGAGAATCAGGGGCTGGTGAAGTTTCACCCTCAGTTTCAGCAGCAGCAAAGCTGCACTTGGATCCCTGGTCCCTGACTTCACAGCACACCCCAGCCTCGTCCTTTGGCACAGGAAAACCCCAAGACAAAATTTCTCTTGTGCTGTGCATTGTGGCCCAGAAACTCTAAATATCCAGGAGTCCAGAATCAGTGTGCAACTCAAGAAATACAGGTCAGAGGAAGTAAAAAGGATATGTCTGTAGGTTGAATTAAAAGAGTAGTTACCATGAAAGCAGAAGTCCATTCGGTTGACAGAAGCTGAACATAAAAGAAATAAAATCACAGTTCTATGATTTAATCCATATAACACAGTTTAAAACTTTTCAGAACAAGGCAGATGAATTCTGATCTACATTTCCCCCATGTCCTACTACAGAACTCACCTTCAGATCCAGAGAATTCCTAGAAAAGGAAGGGAGAAGATCACCAATCTTGTTTAAAACTGCAAAGTCTGAAGAGTTTATCAGGCAGCTTTCTGCTCAGGCACTGACAGATGCTGCAGGAGGAAGGGGTGAGTGGAAAGGTGATGCTAAACAGGCTGGAAAGGCTCTGACAGCACTGGGGAAAGGTCCCTAAAGAGGCCATGGAAAGATCTTGGACAAGGATGGATAAGGGAATAGCAGAAGGAGGCAGTGAAGCTGAACCAAAACCCCACACTGATCCCCTTTAGTGGTGCCATGAATGTGGGGAGCACTGCCAGCACAGCCACAGGAGCAGGACAGCCCTGTCCTACAGCCCAAGCCTGAAAATTCAGGTAGAAAGACAAAACTCAGATCTTTAAAATACTAGTAGGGTGGGAGTGTTGAGGCTTATTCGTGTTTCAAATGCACAGGTCCAGGAATTCGGCTCAGCATCCCCTCAACACGAGCTGCTCCTGGTGCTGAACCCCCAACACTCGACTCATTTGTGCAAATTCACCCACAACAAGCAAAGGAAAGATGTTTTGGTGCTGTGCCTCTTGATTCTGCAAGGATTACACTTGAAATACCCAAGAAAAGAGAGGGTGCTGGTGAGTGAGGCAGCACCTGCACATGCCATGAAGAACAGGAGCAGAGGTACATTCCCAATTTACAGATCAGAAAGAGGGGTCCATGAAATTTAAGCCACTTGCCTGAAATAATACAGGAAGAAAAGAACTCAGCCCTACTTTCTCACCTTCCAGAGCACAACTGCACTCAGTCCCTTTGTAGCACAGCTAAATGTTATTCGAATTGCTTAGTCTTGGGGAAAGCAGGAGAGGAAAATGTTCTAAAAGAGAAAATAAAAGTCCCTACCATCAAGAGAAGTATTTTACACTCCTGATTAATTACACAACAGAGCCAAATATTTAAAATGGGATTTCCTTTCCCATAATAATGCTGGCACAAAAGACAAACCTGCTGTTCAAACACACAGAAATATTAAAATAATGATATTTCATGCACCATTTACCTGGGCAATGCCACCACCTTGTGGTCTGCACAGCAACTCTCTGCTCCAATCCCAAAGCCTTCAACAGGGACTGAACCTAAAGCTGGTAGCTGTTCTCTTTTGAGGGAGCTTTGCTCAAATCCCACTGCTGAACAGCCCTAGCAGGGTGGCACTGATGGAATTTAATGAATTACCATTATTTAGCCATTGTTAGTACAAATTAATAACTGTTCTCAACACAAAGTTACACTCAGTGAGCACAACACCTCAGATTCATGTAACCCTGCAAAAAAAATGCTTTTTTTGTGCTGTTATTCCAGCACAGATTCCTTTTGTCTCTTCTGAACCATACTCTATTCCTACAGGCTTTCCCACCCAAACTTTTCTTTTTCCTTCCAGCATCTTGAGGTCAGACTGATTCCCATAAAGTCTTGCCACTGCACACTTTGAGTAGTGTAAATACACATTTTGCTTCCCAAGTGGCACTTCACAGAAATGTTTGCTTGCTCTTTATGTTCAGAGCAGAAACTCAGTATTCTGCCACAGTTTTACACGCTGGAGTTACAGATGATCAGTGCTGTCTGCTCTCCAGGAGGATGGAACATTTCTGCCATGTGGTCCAGGCACACACAGGAGAACAACTCTGAAACTGTGGAATTACTTCAGCAGAGTCAGAGAAGCAGCACCACAAATATCAGTCCTCACCACACTGGAAATATTTTAACCTCAATATTTTAACCTGATTCCTCCCTGTCAGAGCACCCTGGTGCCACCACCTGCAAGTCAGACATCACCTGGGAAGACAAGGGAACACTTGGACAGCTGCTGGCCTTAGAAAAACCCCCCAAACCCAACAAACAACCTAAACAAAACACACACAAATTACTGTCTGTCTTGGGAGTTAGTGGCAGCCTCTGTGATGAATTTGAAGCACATTTTTGGCTGGTTTGGACATGGTGCCTGTCTCAAGCACGAGATCACCTCCACCAGGCAGTTTCTCTAGGACAGTAACTCACCCTGCAGGTCACTGGAGCTGGAGCCCAATTTTACAGCCCTACTCAGTGAAATTTGTTGAGACATGATGGCCTCGATCTAAACCAGGTTCCACAGAGCCTGGTACATAAGAAACCTTCCTCCACACCAGGCTTTTGTCCCCCCAGGCACAAATGGCAGCACAGGCTCGAAGGGATGCTCTGTACAGAAGGAAAGAGCTGTCCCTGCCACCCCAGAGCAGTTCTGCATAAAGGCAGATTTCCTTCTGGATTAGATGCAGCTTTCAGTGCCCACACAGAGCAAATAGAGGATTAACAATCCCAGGTATTGCTGAGGAGCTGTGCCTTTGCAGTGTGACTAAAGATCCTCAGGTGACAAGCCAAAAAAAGTACATAAGCAAAAAAAAAGTCAAATTTCTCATGCTTGGCCACATGACAATTTATTGCAAAATCCATTTCTGCTCTAAGGAGAAAAAGCCTATCTGGAGCTGCCATAAAGGATATCTTCTACTGATGCAATCAAGACATCCTGTATGATGTAAGCCCAGGCTGCTCTTCAGTGCACAAAAGCATTGACAGCAATTTTTCCTGCCCTGATCGACACAGAACTGACTCAGGGTAACATCAGAGCCAGGAACACCTTCCAAGGAAGGACACTGCCAGCCTGCAGCATCCTCATCAGAGGATTATATCCTCTGTTTGTGCTGCAGCTCTTGGCCAAAACCACCACCTTGCCAGATTTATACTTCTTTTACCAGTTAATTTTGCAGTTCCATTACTCCAGTTTACACTTGCCAAATAGCCATGGACCTCAGAGAGTTTTACATCATAGTCAAACTCTTTCCAAAAACATTGATAGCTACTACTTTTCTTCCTCCTTTACCTTTCTGCTTCTTTCAGCTCTCAGTGGAGCAGCTTCAGAGCTCTGCCAGTGAAACAGCAGAGGCCACACTCCGTGGGGAAGGGTGGCTGGAACAGTTTATTACAGAATCAGCCATCTACAACTGCTCTCATTTGCTCCAAAGCAGATCGAGACAAACCAGGATCTTTGGACTGAAAACATCTGCTTTGGGAGTGATTAAGAGCAGCTATGGAGTCATTCCTGTCATTTCCCTTGCTCACACAAGCTCTGGGGTCCAATTTCTACAGGCATTTGAGCACCTTATTCCCTTGGGTCCCCTTTGAAAGTTTTAGCCCATAAAGTCTTCCCCCTAAATCCCACTGGCATTTGCCACATTCACATGCTATATTTAAACCTCTTAATCAAAATTACAAACTCTAGAGCCTCTTTACAGCACTCTTAGTACACTTAACAGGATCCTCATCACCAACAGGCATTTGCACTCTTACTAGTATCAAAAATACATATGGGGTAAAAAGTAACCTTATGGTCTAGGGCTTGAATTTGATTTACAGGAATTATAACCAGCTGGCAGAACAAGGAGTCAGCAGGAAATGCTTTATCAAACACAACACAGATAACAGCACATCTGAATTTTACTAAGTAATTGCATTTTTAGTATTTCTATGTGTATTCAAAACTCTCAGGGGGAAGAAAAATCACATCTTGGGGGGGTTAGAGGTGACATAAACACAGGGAAGTCTCCAATTTTTTCTGCAGCAACTGAGTGCCATATTATAACACAAAAGCCACACTGGTGACTGCTGAACTTTGTCTTATGAGCAGCACCAGAGTATTTGAGAATTTGTCCCTTCCTGCTGAAAGGTGCAACAGCAATGCCCTCACTGCACTTCCCAGTGTTCCTCCCCACATTTCATCTCACAGTAAAAGCATTTTCTGTTTATTATATTTATGGAGAGAAAGCAAAACTAAACTAGAGAACAAAAACATTTGTGAATATTTATAAACTCCTCTTTCTGCATTTTTCCTGAAACCTTCCTCAGCTGTATCATTAAAAAAAAAAAAAAAGGGAGGAGCTGGAAATTCTGCACAGCTCTTTGTGGTGTTTTTACAACACTTACAATGATATTTTGCATTGGGACCTTGAGCTGCCACTGTCAAGCTAAAATGTTGTCTTAAGGGCTAATTTCCAGAAGCAATTTCAATTTCAAAACTGATTTGTTTGGGAGGAAGTGAATTTGTGGCTCTTCATGTCAGGATTAAATATGCAGTAGAAAAGAGGGAGTTTTATCAGCAGATCAGAGGAGCACGCTCAGATCCTGTTTTCACAGCTGTAAACACATCAGGCACACTGCAAAGGTCGGGGCTGGCAAATCTTCCATAGGTGGCAGCATTACTGCAGGATTTTAGGGAGAAATCCAGATGAGCAGAGTGATGCTCCAGCATCGACAGGAATGAGAAAACCTTATGGGAAAAACCTTCTAGGAAATAATTATTTTATTTCTGTAGTGCTGTCACCCAGACCAGGCTGCCATACAGACCTAGAGGATGAATTTTAAAACCCGGTAGGAAGGCTGGAATTCCATCCAAATGAGGCTTAATAACGAGTTGGATTGATCATTTGTAGTCATTAAAAGGGTTGCAATTATCAATAAACTCAGCTTTTACTCTCAGAGGCAGAATAAGGGGGGTTGCCCCAAAACAGAGGCTGATTTACCAGGTCATTTCCAAAGTCAGAGTCCCACCACTACACACACAGGAGGAGCAGAAGCCTCTAGAAGCTGATTTTCCTCGGCTGCTAAATCAGCTTCATAATGTGCACGTGATTCAGAATTCCTCCTTCCCCTTTCTCATCTCTTTTTGGGACACTGGTACAGAAATGTCCCAGAGGAAGCTGCCTGTCATCTCCCTGCTGCTGTGTCACAGCTGCCTCACCCACTTTATGCTTTTGCTCCCCTTTTCCTGATTTCTTCTCCAAAAATAAGGAGGAAAAGCAAAAAGTCTAAACCAATCCTTTTAGAGGAGGCTGAAGACATTCCCTGTTGTGCAAACCACATTGACAATGGAGATTTGGAACAAAAATTATCCAGGATTTGTGAAATCCCACCCCAAACCTCCTGCCAGAGCTGACACTGTACCCTCTCCAAATGCTGACCTTCAAGGACAAATACCCTGAGCTGCCCTGAAGAACTTGGAAGTGTTCCTGGATGACACCAAATTCCACACAGTGAACTCACAAATGACAGGGACACAACCAAGTGTGCCCAGGGTTTATTTTTTAAGGGATCCAAAACAAATTTCAGAGTTGGGGGGTGAGGGGGGTTCCTGTTTCAATTTTCATTTGAAGCGTTTTGGGGCTCCTACCTACAAAAAAAAGAAAAAAAACAACAAAAAACCAAACAGCAAAACAACAACAACAATAACAACAACAACAACACCAAAAAAACCCTCTAAAAAACACACTAAAAATTTAACTGAAAATCTCACATAAATTCTCATTTTGACAATGGTTTTCCTATAAAGGTCTGAAAATTAGTTATATTTTCTCTAGGTTTCCCTCCTCTTTCACAGCATTTTAACAAAGCACCCATTCCAAGTAAAAATAGGGAAAGTTGGCATTTGTTCTTTAGATATTCATAAAATTTAAGAAAAATCTGATTTTTTTGTTTGTTTTCATTAGTCTCCAACATCTTCCTCCAGTGAAGCTCTTCTCCAGTCTCCTCCCCTCTCCAACTACTACACTGAAATTCCTTCTGTTAAAAACTGATCCAAAACAAGCTGCCATTCCTGTTTTAGTGCATTTTCCCAGTATTTCTGGATAATCTCCCTATCTCCTCTGCCATGAGCCAGGATTGTTGGAAAGGGCAGTTCCTGTTACATCAATCACATCAGAGCTCTGGGAGGCGAGCAAAATCCAGGGGAACGATGATGATGATGATGATGATGATGATGAATTGATTTTTGTTTTCTCAAAACAAATTGAAAAACGCAACGAGCCTGCAATTAATTGCTCTGTCTACTCCGCAGACTGAACTTAATTAACTATTTAATTAAGCAAGGAATTAACGCTGCTAGCAGGACGTGGTCTGGGTCATGCCTTGCTCATTTTCTCCTCCCCTCCTGCACGCATCCACTCGAGGCTTACGACACAGAGGCCTCTCTTTGTCACAGCTTCAAACAGTGGCAGCATTGAGTGATGGATTCATGTGGCCAAAAATAACCCAGCAAGTGTCCCCTGGCCCGGGGGCACCCAGCAGCTCTGCTTGGCACGGCCCTGGAAACTCGACACCTTCCCAGATGGGAAATAAAAAACCGAGAGCTTTGTATGTACATTTAAAGGGACGATCGTTTTGGTTTTCCTCCACGTGTTTAGTATTTTTGAAGAGGTTTTTGTGGCTATGTATTTTTCTTTTCAGGGAGTTATTTGCATTGTTCTTAGCTGAATTCCACCGAGGGTCATTATTCTCTAACTTAAATTTCTCAGTTTTACATGGAATCATGGAATCATGGAATAGTTTGGGTTGGAAGGGACCTTAAATCCCATCCAGTGCCACCCTCTTCCATGTGCAGGGACACCTTCCACTATCCCAGGTTGCTCCAAGCCCCATCCAACCATTTGGACACTTCCAGGGCTGGGGGAACCACAGCTCCTCTGGGAATTCCATCCCAGCACCCCACTACCCTCACAGGCAATAATTGCATCCTAATATTTCATCTAAACCTGACCTCCTTCATCTTATGATGTTTTCATCTTGTGTTCTTTTATAATTTTTCTGAGATCACATAAAATCTTAGGCAGAATTTATTTTACGCATAGATCCAAAAGACTTTCAGGTCTTTCTTAGTAAACAGCAATTCCAGTCATTCATGTAGCAATAAGAAATCAGGCTCCTGGATGCTAGGTGCAGTAAGATGTCCAAATGCATGGATCCAGCTAAAGAAGCCATTATTGTTCCTTCTTTTAGTAAAAAAAGGAAGGAAGAAACGAGATTATTTGCTTAGCTGGCACAACAAACATGAAACAGAATAGAGAACAAAATCCAGATCTCTTAAGTTCATTGTTAATCTTCTAACGAAGAACTTATCCTTCATTTTTGTAAAACAAAACTATAGGATCAGTTTCTTTTTAATCCATGCTGTGATCTTTTCCACCAAACAGATTTCAAAACCTACCCCAGAAGTGGCTGCAGTTCAGGGCTACATAAAGCAGATCCTAAAATAGATACAGCTAAAATTTGTAAAGCAAAAAGGGCAGTTTCAGCTTAAAACCATGATAGAATCATTGGGATTGCCAATTTCTAGGGATTAAAGCTTGTTTCCAAGACCAGTAAACTTTTTTTTACCTTCACATTCAACCATGGAGTGATTTTTGACATGATATAAGTGAAAACACTCGCCTGGATTATTCTGTTGATGTGGACCAGAACAAAACGAGGAACAACAATATTTAACAGTGCACGTGGCTGTACCCTCTCCAGAAGTCCTGGAAACATCAGAGACTGGGAAAACAAAGGTCTGATAGTTTATTGCTGCTGTCAACAGATGTCCTAGGTGGGTTGGAATGCTCCTCATGGAGCCCTTGGTTTGAGTTGTCTCATGGCCAAAAGCACTTTTGCCAATGCAGGGAGGAGCACTGGATGAGCCTGCTCAGGTTCAGGCTGAGTTGGGGATGTCAGGCTGGGCCCTGTGCATGGTGTTTTCCAATCCCCTGTTTATTGCTTCCCCAGCCTCCCTCCCAATGGAATGATCACTTCTGGAGGAATGTGGCAATGAATCCACGATTTAACACATTTCAGATTTCACAGAGCTCTCCTGGTAAACCAACCACCCATCCCCAGGGCAGCAAAAGCAAGGTGCTCATTCCAGAGGAGCCCCGTTTGCTCTGGAGCTCTCTGCAGGAGCTGTGAGGATGGCAAACACCACCAGCTGGGCAGGGGAGGAGTGGGCAGGCTCTGGAGCTGCACATTTGGCAACGCTGGGTGAAACTGGTGCTACACCCAGGCTGTTTGCAACAGCTCTGCTGATGCTGGCACTGCACAAGGAAACCAGGAGCAGCAGCAGGCAGAGGAAGGATCTATTTCAGGCTGCTGCAAAATGAACACTGCAGCTTCACTCTCTGTGGTGGGAGAGTTTCTCTGGTTTCTCATGGCAGGGCCAAAGCCCAGTTGTCTCCTCACTATTCTGAGAGAACAATAGAAATACAGTGCTTTATAAACAAACATCTCCTTATGCAACGTCCCAGCTGATGCAAGGAGAGGAGCTCGGAGCAAAAACATGGCCAAAAAATGAGAAAACAAGAAAATGAAAGTGTATGTATGTGACTTAAGGGATAAAAAGCTCTTTTTGAGCAGAAGAGCAGAAGCAAGGTGTCAGGGCTATGGTCCTTCACTGGTGGCTGCTTCCTGAGGACAGAAGTTTTTATGTGCACTTTAAACTGAAGTTATGGTTAATGTGTTCAAATAATCTCCTATGAAGAGGGGTTTCGATGCTCGGCTTTCAAAAGGACCTGATTTTTAGAGGGTCTAGGTAAACCAAAGTTTTGATTGCAACAACTGCTTTGTTTGTCTCATAATTCTGCTGAGGGTCCCTGAAGAATCTGCCTGTCTCCAGTGTTGGATAAGAGCAGGAAGAGAGGATTTTGTACATTTTTTTTTTTTTTT
>VZTT01028683.1:39219-51750 GCA_013400855.1 Buphagus erythrorhynchus | reverse complement strand
ATGCTGGGAAGGGAAGTTTTCCAAGCTTTGAAATGTACTTTTTTTTCCCCTACAATGTAGTGAAAACTAAGGCCTTTTAAAACCCTTTTGTGGTTGCTTGGCAAAATACAGAGAAAGAGACTCAGCTTTTGCTGATGATGGACAGCAACAAATTTAATTAGGGCACTGATTTGCAGTCTGACCAACTAAGTTCAAAACTTGAGCAGAATCGAGCAGAACAAGAACTTAAATTGACCCTCTTGTATATGGGAAACTCTTGCTAGAAAAAATCCAAACACTGCACCTTCCCTTCTTATCTTAGATCATTTCATGGAGATCACAGCCTTTCATTAAATAAAATGTTATAATTAGCTTTGTCTCCAGGTATGGTACAATATAGTTGCTCTCAATGTGTTTGATTAAACTTATTATTTGTGCTCACAATATTGACAAGAGCTGCTCAAACACACTCTGAGAAACCAAACACTGTTTTGCTGAGACCCAAATACTCCATTTGAAGCACTGTAAGTCCTTAAACTTTCATATTTTGCCTGTAACTGATTCATTGTTCCTGCAGCCTTTCTTGTATAACATAACTGATCAAATTCTTGGTTTCCCAGAGTCCCTGCAGAGTCCAGGGAACCTCCAGATTCTGGAAATATTCCTAATTTCGTCCAGTTTTGGAAAGATGAAGTTCCTCTCAAACCAGAAATAATTTTGCTTTTTGGGTAGAGGGTAATTTTCTGTCACTGAATATTTATGTGCATTCTTTTGTGGCTCAGATTTCTCTAGAGAACAGCTCTGTACTTTCAAAGAGCAGCTCTCATTTGCCACCCACTTTCTTATCACTTCTTGCAACTGTGATAAAATATGGAATGTGAAAACTGACTTATTCTAACCTTGTGGTTTTGTCCATCAGGGTTGTTCATCCTTGGATTCAATGTCACCAAGAGGAGACAGAAAAAGCAGAAATGAGCAGCTTGGGAAGCAGGAGGACTTGACAAGTCTGGTCCCTAAGACATATTCTTCATAGTCGAGTTCTCTGCTGTCCAGAAGGATGCAAACTTTGATTAAGGTGTTTTCCACAGATAAATCATTTTAACACCACTTTTCCAATGTGTATTCTCTGGAGTTTACCAGGCGTGAACTCACTGTGCAGACAAAAATTCAATTGCATTTTCTTGAAGCTGTAAGCAGCTGAAGATTCTTGGAACATCCATTACTACAAAACTTAATTGGAATTGATCATTGAGTCAAAAGTTTCTATGTGGAAATAGAGAAATAGGAATTTACCTACAGAGATAGAGAGCATAACCATGTAAGCCTCATGTTGGTTGAAGGAATGGGGATAGGAGAAGTTTATTTCAATCTCAGTAACCATAAAATAAAAACAATGACACTGCAGAAACGAAGCTTTACCCAGTGGTCTGGCTCAAGGCTGGGAATAACACTTGGAGCTCCATGAAAACTCTCATCTGCTGTTAAGCAAAGTGAAAGGAGTCAACCTGAACCACTTTTTAATAATTAAACCTTGCATAGTGGCTCAGATGAACTCATTTCTCTTTGCATGCAGCGTGCTGGGCAGATGTTCTGTGACTAATTATTACAGCTCAGTGTAGTGCTCATTAGACATTATCAGCTGGATCTTGTGTCCTTGTGTGACTGCATGCTAAATTCCACCTGGTTTATAAGGATGGCTCTTTTCAAAGATCCCTGAATACCTAATTCTGGCACTCTGCACATTTGTCTTTGCCCAAGAATAGCTTGGATGAATTGACAGTCAAGTATCAGTAAAGGAGTTTTTACTTTCTATCCCTCCATCCCTCCTGGAGTCTTTTATAAAGTAACTTCTGGTTTAAAAAATAAATGGCTTTTTTCCCTGGGATAGAAGTACCCAGGTCTCTCTGTTGATGGGCAAAGCAAGAAGCAGGATCATGTCAAAACCAGTGTGTACAGGGAACCTCAAAGGCAAATTTATTCTGTTCCAGGCAGTGAAGTGCAAAGATGAAACAGGGACAGAAAGGGAAAGGAGAGAAGGTCAATAAGGAAAGTAATTCAGGGCTTACTCTCGTCTAGGATTTTTAAACAGTTTCTAGGTTTGGCCAATTAAGCATCACATTAAACAACTTGCCCTTTTCCTATTTCTCAGGGGTCTTCCTTACACAGCTCCTTCGAGCTGGATCTTCTGCTGCAGATCATGGATACATCACAGTTCTCCCTGAAGGAAGAGTCACCTTTTCCTCCTTCATGGCAGCACTTGGCTGTGGCAGCACCATTGTGATGTATTGCCAGGCTTAATTACAAATAATTGTGTCTTTCACTGGTGTCTTATAATTAGCTTCCCATTTGCCAAGTTGAGAATGACACTGTCTGAAGCATGAGCGCATAATTCAGCGATCAGAGCTCTGATCTTGGAAACCACATGGGAGTTACTTGGTCCTCTGCATGTACTGGCCCTTCCTTGCAGAGGAACTGGCACAGTGCAGTCAAAATGAAAAGAAAATGCCTGCGTTTGCTGGAACTTTTGAACTGGTTTTGCTTCTTTGAGGTGCAAAGGTTTGGATTTTGAAGGGGAAGGGGAGAAAGTGAAGTAGGGGAATATGGGGAAAATACATAAGGAATGGAAAAGAATGGTGTCTTAGGTTGCAATGCAGGATGTAACCAAAAATATGTATTTTATTACCAGCTGTTAAAGCAGCTGGGGCAGTGATCCTGATCTCCGTGGGAGATATCTCCTGTTAATGGGCCAGCTGTTCAACCAGCTGGGGCAGTGTTCTTTATCCTTCCCACAGCCCATCCTCCCTCCAGGAGAGATCTCCTGTTCATGGGCCATGGAGTCCCACTGCATGGCTGAGAAAATTCCATCATCCCATTGGGAGATGCTCCACCCAGGGGGAGGAGCCAAGCATTTCCTACCCGCATCAAATCGGAGATTTGGAACACCAGAGCAGCCTTTTCCCACTGGATTCCAGAGGAAAACCAGACCCTTCCACATCATCCATTGGCCTTGGGAGGAAAACTGCACCTTGTACAAGAGCACTGCTCCAGCAGAGCCACATCTGTCCCTGCAGGAGGATGCAGCCACCACTTAATCAGACTGTTACCAACACCTTGACCAACAGTGTGTCAGGTTGTATTCTGACTCTGTCAGTGTTTTTGTACTACTGCATTTTATTTTAATTTTCCTATTGGGATCTCCCACTGGTTTGCTTTCAAACCAGCACACATGGGAAAAACGGACCTTGCAAACATTGAAAGGTGCTTTTAGACAGTCAGGTGGATACTGTGCTCTTGTGAGACCCCACCTGCAGAGCTGCCTCCAGCCCTGAGGTCCCAGCATGGGGAGGACATGGTGGTGCTGGAGAGAGTCCAGAGGAGGCACCAGGATGATCAGAAGGCTGGAGCACTGTGCTGGGAGAAAAGGCCTGGCGATTTGGAATTGTTCAGGCTGGAGAGGAGAAGCTTCAGGGTGATCTAATTGCACAGAAAAGATGGAGAGAGATAATTTACAAAGGCCTGGAGTGACAGGAGAGTGGGGAATGGCTTCCCACTGCCAGAGGGAAGGGTTAGATGGGATACTGGGAAGAAACTCTTCCCTGTGAGGGTGGCAAGGACCTGGCAAAGGCTGGCCAGAGCAGCTGTGGCTGCCCCATCCCTGGACTCGTCCAATGCCAGGCTGGATGGGGCTTGGAGCAGCCTGGGATAGTTGAAGTTTTCCCTGCCCATAGCAGGGGGTGCCACTGGATGATCTTTAAAGTCCCTTCCAACCCAGATTATTCTATGAATCTTTGATTCTACAATTCTTATACCTCAGCAATAAAAGATAATAGAGTTCCACACATGTAAAACTTCATGGCTAAATTCAGGATTTCATACCAGCTCAGGACAAATGATATGCAAATCAAAACCAAGTTCTTTAGGCTCTCAAAACTGTCTTTCAGATTTAGCCTAGTTTATAAAGCTTTTCAGAGAAAGGATGAAATGCATTCTTAAATACCAGTAGTCACAAACAAACACTGAGAAAGTTGTCTACATTTCAGCAACAGTTCAGAAGTTTTGACAATTCAAAATGTTTGCAGTCAAGTGAAAAGCCAACAAGGTTTGGTAAGTAACAGACAAGTCTTCAGTGAGTTTTCCTCCTCTGATTATGTGATGGAAGAAAATTGTCACTCAGTTCTGGAGATATTTCCGTCATTCCTCTGGACTAGCACAAGCTGTGTGTGCTCAGTAGCTCTGAAATTGTGTCTGTAAGCAGTGAGAGAGAAAGAAAAGTGAGGAACCTGAGGTGCAGACACTTTCCAGGAGTCTGGACTTCGCCTTTTCATGCTGTTAGCACACCCTGTCACTGCAGCTCTCCCTAATTAAAGCAGGATGACAAGCCTGTAAGTCTGATTCATCACTTACACCATCATTTACCTCAATACAGAGAATCTGCACTAAAAAAATCACAATCTCTGCCCTGACTCCCTGCAGGGCTGTCACACCTCCAGGCTCTGCTCCTGCAGGATTCCCAGCACCATCTTCTGGTGCTGAGGGTGGCAGGATCCTTCCCATCAGACGTGGCTGAATTCTTGCCAGGCAGCTGCCCCACTTGTATTATTTATTCTTTTAACCTAATAACCAAATTCTCATGATTTTCGGTGTGACACAGACTGACTAACTAGAAACTATTACCTGAAACTTATGAAGAAGAAAGGAGATGAACACCAAAAGAGACACCTCCTAAAATCCTCCATCTTGTTTTATACTTATTACTATAATATTAAAACCTTAAATTTAAAACTCTTTATCATGTGAAAGCACACACTTCTATTTCACTACACACCTATGATTTTAGCTTTATTACTCAAATTTGGAAGCCTTCTCCAAGGCCTCAGGTCAAAAGCAGTGTTTTTCAGGGGGTCAGTGCCAGAAAGGGCAGAAAACTCGAAAACCCAAGGTTTCTGGGATCCAACACCTAAAATAGCCTCACTCACAGGTGTGCAATCCAAGGGGAAAAAGGTAAGAAATGTGATTATACCAGGTCCAGAATGCACTAAGGATGACAGAGAAAATCACACCAGACAACAGGAGGTCTCATTTCCACACAGGCCAGTGAGTGCTCTGCTGACTTCAGCCCCAGAGGTCCTCAGAGCAGGGCAGGGAGTTACCCTCAGAGCAGGACATGAGTTGAATTCAAGCCTGAGTGCCATGAGCTGTTTTTAAACACATTATGAATGTTTTAAGTGAAAGGCTGCTCTTCTGAGCTAGTTAAGGGCTATCATCCCCAGTTTATTCCCAATTAAAAACCCAGGGACAGAATGCATTTGCTCAAGGTCTCCAAGGGAACCAACAACACAGCAAGGATTAGAACTAAGGATTTCCTGTCCTATCTGCAAACCACACCTCTCTCCTGTTTACAATGTGAACTTATTCCCAAGCAGAAAAGCCATGTGAATGGAACAATTAATTCTGCTATTTCGGCCTCCCTTCCTTCCCTTCTCAGTTCATTCCTGGCATTACCTTCAGGTCCTTGCAAATCTGGTACCAGAAGAACTGTGGGACAAAGCAAAGCAAGAAAAGAACATTTCAGAACAAATGTTTTAGCTGCAAATACTTGAATTTTGACTTATATACTTGTTTGCTTAATTAAGTTTGAAACAATTTAGAAATATCCTCAATATATGGTGCTCTTGTTAATGAAAAATGAAACCAAAAGGTAAATGAACTCCTGAACCAAGGAGTAAGTTAATGAATGACTTGAATGGTAGTTACCTGCACATGTCATTTTTTTTGCAGGCATGACTTGAGCTACACTAGAGTGACAGTGTTACTACTCAGAGTAAGTTACTATCAACAGAAGTTTAAAGAGATAATATCTTTGCTTTCCTTTTTATTTTTTTTTTTTTTTAAAGTCACATTTTCACAGTTCCTGGAATCAAGAGCTAAAAGCTCCCGGAAAAATATCATCAGAAAATTTCTCATGTCTTTCTATGATTCCAGGACTCAGGATATCAGTTTGTTCACACTCTTTAAACACCATGGGGATTTGGTAACATCAAGCTGATTGAAATTGTCTAGAGCCTGGGATCAAGAGCAAAAATGCCTCAGCTCAAAGCCTAAAGTGACATTTTAGTCCAAGTTATATATTTAATCATCATTCCCTACAATCCATGGCTTTTAAGGAGCATTTCTTCTGGCAAAGTGGGATCCTTGATGTGATAAATTCATACTCCCTGCTAGCACCACTCAGAGCTACCAATTAACTTCTTACTGCAAAATGCTACTAAAATTACAGGCTTCTTCCAAGTGCAAAAACACGATTCCAAGGAGTTGATCCTGCTCTTTTTAGATCAGTTGGCTTTTTAGGTGTGTTTTAGTACCAAAATCTTCAGTGATACACACAAGATACCCACAGGGCCTGAGCTAAGACTTGTATTTACATCTCCCATTTGAAATACACCTGAACAGGTGTAATTCTTCAAGCTCCTACTGAAGGATAATAGCTTGTTAACTCAATTAATGCATAAAAGCACTTTGCCTTAGTAAGAATCTAAAATAGAAGATGTTAAAGCCCACTGTTAAAAATAATAGGGAAATCCTATGGACAGCAGTGTTTTTAATGTGCTTGCTTTCCAGCTTCCTGCTTTTGTTAAGCAAAAATGTTTCATAAAAGTCTCTGAGGTTTTTCTTTCACTTGTATAGATCAGGCAGGCTTATTAGTAAGTTAAAATTAATACTTCTTTTCCCTCAATAACCCTGCAATCTTTCACCCAAAAAAAGAGAAACGTTTCTGTGTATAGGCCATGAGAGTTTGAAGGCTTAAAAAGCAAAAATAACCCAAGCCCAAATAAAAACTCCTCAAGGATTTTGGAGTTGTGTATGCTGGCTCCTCCCCTTCCTGCAAAGTGCCTTCTAGAGGTGCTGGGGATGGATGGGGCTGCTCTCACCTGAGTTACCTGAGAGATGCTCCATGCTAATGGGCTTGTGCATCAAGGGCTGGGCTTTCTCTCCAATGTAACTTTTTCTTCTCATTGTTTGTATTTCTGTTCTGTTCCCTTCATCGATCTAAACACACTCAAAGAGTCAAGAAATGTCAATTATCCCCTTTCTAAAGACTGAATAGGAGGAGAAGAATTGAATAGGTTTGGAAGTATTCTCTGAGTATGGATTTATTGGTTTTTGGTGTAACTTGATTTTGTCATTGGTACAAAGAATCTGTGTTTTCAACTGAAGAATCTGTTTTTCTGTCGAGTGGTGAAATTGGGGCTGTAAAGGACAAAATCATCCCTCACCCTTGGGCAGGGGAGCAGCTCTGCTTAGCCTATTCCCAGCAAGGGATCTGCTCTTAAGGGTGCCTTGTAGTGAATGTGCTGCAGGCATTTTCTGGCAACTCTAATAATTCAGTATTTAATCACTTTTGTGATTAGAATAGATTTTGTTATTAGCATAAAGCCACTTTGTGAGGCCCTTGTGTTGTCTTCATGGTGTGTAGTTTGGGATCTCATTTTGTTTCGTTGTTTTCCTACTGTTTGTAGCTTTCAGAGTTCCAAGTTATGTCCAAATTATCCTGAGTTAGAAGACTCAAAGTGCCAGGTTAATCCCAACCAAACATTTAATTCTAGCACCTTTTTTTTATTTAGGGAGGGTTAAACCTATGCCTTGTGAACTTCATACCTTCTCCAATGGCTCCAGTCTTAGTTTCAATAGGATTATTAGCATCCCATAACAGTTCTCTTATTTTTTGGTTGGGCTCATCTTTCCATAGAACTATCTACAGTTTGTAAAAACAAAACAAAAACAGACCCACATCAAAGACTAATTCCACTACCACATTNAAAACAAAAAACCAAAACCCAACCTACAACCAAAAAAAAAACCAAACAAACAAACAAAAAAAAACCCCATAAAACAAAACATACACACAAAAAACCCCATATATTAAAAGACACAGAAACAAGAATGAAATTTTTCTATAAATCTCAATTTACCCCTCTTGTTTTAATTTTTAATCCCAAAATGCTGGGATGTTCTTGCCCTCACCAACAAGCCCTACAAGTTGAAAAATACTTGTTTTCTTCCCTCCAGACAGGTGCTTCCTGACTAACACCTTTTCCCTTCTTTTCCAGAAGCTTAGCTTTCCCTTTATCTTTCCCTGTATTTTTGCACTTGTTTTAAAATAAAATTCAAGTGCACGGGTTGTCTACAAAATGTGCTTAAATAATCAATTGATGTGTTGCAAATTGTAGTTTCAGTAACAGTGTCTTAGCCCTGCTCTAAACAGATCAAATTTGAAACTGGTTTTAAATCTGCTTTGCAAACTACTACTGCAATGAACATATATATGAATTTTTTTTTTCCAAGCCTAATTAGCTCTTCTGTTTGCTGGTATCAGGCTAAAGTTAAGAATTAAAATCTTAATAATTTATGGAAAAAAAATGCTGAGGGTTCCTCTTGTAATAGCAGGGCTTTAATCCAATGAACTTTACAGTTTTGGGATGACACAAACTGCTTTTACCAGAATTAGTGACTTTCCATGGCAGAGGTTTGCTCAGTGAGGAGGAGTTTGGGGCACTCAATTCCAGAACCATGGGATGGTTGTTAGGTTGGGTTTTCTGGGAGCTGGGCTTCTAAAAAATTTCTGCTAGCTGCAAAGTGAACTGAAAGATATGTATTATCCTCTTCTGCTTTTTATCATTGATAAGACTTAAACTAAACTACCCAGTGACTGATCAGAGGATATTTTATGCCCAGGGGATGGAAGTAGATTAATGTCATTAAGGTCCCCTCCATCCCAAAGCATTCCATGATTTCCCCAACACTGCAGATGCTCAGTCATGTAAGAAACTTTAATATCAACATTTCCCTTTACAGAAATAAAACCCAGTGACTTTGAAAGTGCCCCAGTGTTATAGAGCACAAGAAATATCTTTATGGTGTTCAGGTTTAGAACATAGTGTGGCAGGAACTGGAAGTGCTTAAACATTTGTTTACACCTTGGTTTTAGCCGAAAAATTGTGGCCACTGGCAGTTGAGGGTTTGCAGGTGGAACTTGCAAAGGTGAAATCGAGTCGAGTAAAGCCAGAAAAAGCAAATGAAATTCTGTGTGCCCACAGAAGAGGCCCTGGGCTGGCACCACAAAGAGCAGCAGGGACCCAGCTGCCTGAGCAAGGTTGGTGAAGGAGGGTGGATGGGTTGGGACTTGTCCCACAGGTAATTTTCCCTGAGACTGCTTGCAGAACCAGGGTCTGCCTGACCTTTTGTTCAGCTTTCCTGCAGCAGCACCAAGATGTGACTCAGCACTGGCTTGATAATGGCTGTTCGTGTGAAATTAAGAGTGGGAAATGGGGGGGTGAACATTAGCAAACATTTTCTAGGAGTTAAGGTCCTAATTCTCTGAAATGCTCTGCAAAAACACAACAGAAACCTCTCAGTGAGACACTTGAAGCTGAACAGAATGAAGTAGAGAGTAGGGAATTACACTGCCCTGATGTTAACCTGCACATGGCCTCAGATGGCTCAGCTATTACTAAATTCCGGTGATAATTCTGGTGATAATTGCTCCCTTTATTTCTAAACTGAATTGTTGTAGTTCATTATAGTCTTGTCTAACAGGTCAAATTACTGGAAAACTAAAGCAGATACAAAATGAGTTGCTGATATTGCTCTTCTTTGGAGCCTCAGCTGTTTGATCAGTCATTTGACATTATTATATATTTTTATTGGTTGCTGGTCACGTGCTACACTTTGATTTTTAGGTTGTTCTAACTTCCACAGCTCCTGGTCTAGGCTGCTGTGAACTGTGACCACTCTTCATGTAATTTTCTGACAAATATCACAGCAAATAGATCCAGAAATGCTGTTTTGCGAGTCCTTGTTCCTGTAAGTCCCTCCCACTTCCCAGAGGTGTTCTTCAGCCTCAGCTGAAGGAGTTTGTGTGTAGAGTAAGGATTAGTCATTAAAGCATGATCAGAGTAGATAAATGCTCATTAAAGCTTTGTGCTGTTGTGGCTGTGTATAAATGTAACATCATACAGTTACAATCTCCCCAGAGCACCCCAGCAAATGCCCAAGCTCCAGAGAAATCCAAGTATGTACTCACAAACTTTGAGTCAGGGCTATGGAACACACTCTGCCTAATTTGCACCAACCATTCAGAGTGTGAACACTCTGAACTACCAAGCAAGTGAACACCCAGGCAAAGGTTGTGGTTCCCAAGATGTCTCACTAATTACTCTGGCTGTGATTTAATGTTATTTATTTATTAGGCTCCATTATTTTCTGTAGCTCAGTTAGTTCACAACAAAAACCTGAAATGTTGGAGTTATAATCCATCCTCCTGGCACCATGATATTAAATCTTTTCTAAGAGGGATTTTATTTTAATTATAAGGTATGTACTAAGGCTTCATTAATTTCTATTACAGAGCTAATTGCAGGTCTCTTTGCCTTATTTAAATTTTTTTAGCAACAAAAGTTCTTGAACCAATGCTTATTCTACTGTGAGGACAAATTCTGCAGTAATTATACAGAAGGACTAGGTTTGTTAATTTTCCTGCTAAACAGTTGCAGGACAATTCTGCTTAGGTTGAAAAAAAGTATGTTTAAGGAATTCTGAAAAAAGAGGAATGCCAGCTTTCATGCTGAATTTGGTATCAAGTAAACACGGCCACAAATTTGTAGAATTGAGTGAATTTGCTCTTGAGCTCTGGGAAATGTGGACTGGGGTGTTTGGGACCAGGGAGTTTGTCTTCGGTGTGATGGTTTCCAAACTTACAGTGTTTTTGTTTTTAGGTTTTTGCATTGCTCTCAAAACAGCCTAAGCAAAACACTTGGTTCCAGAGATTTCCAAACTCGGGTGAGTTGCAATTCTTTAGAACATCCCATGTATGTTGAGTGCTCTTTCAAATGTTACTGCTCTTTCCAAGATTGATTTATTTGCCTGTGCAATTTTTTTATCAGGAATGCAGAGATAAATCTGAATTTTAAAAAACCCCTGTGATTGGGGCCAGTTGTGGGTTTCTGGTGGGAACCTGGCTGTTTGTGTCGATTAGTGGTATTCAGTTCCCACAGCTCTGTTTTGTGCTGGACTTTACCAGCAATTCAATGGCCTTTTAGTTTATAAAAGCAGCCTCTTAGATGTTTAGAGCTGGAAATGCAAAAATCAGTGTATGGGATGGTTTTGGAGGCTGGTTCCAAGTCACATTTCGAGTTTGTGGCAGTGCTGGGTTTGCAGGATGAGCTCATGAATCTCGGAGTGAAATCTGGATTAGCAAGATCTACCCAGCCCAAGAAGAAAATGTTTGCACAAACATCTGTGAAGGGAAACCGATGACTTTCACAAGATCTTAAATAGATTGTACTGAATCAATTATCCCAGTGCTGTAGTTAACTACAGCTGAGACTGTAACTGGGACCCAGCAAGCTAAAAAGGAGCCTCCATCCTCCCGGAGCCAGCAGGAGCTGAGCCAAGCTGGGCTCAGCTGAAAGCCTTTCTTTGTGGATCTTGCTGGCTGTCAGTGTGAAAGGTGGATGGAGGCTAAAAATGGCTCAGGAGCATGGCTGGTGTATGCAGGGAATAGCAATGAGAACAGAGTGAAATCAGAGACCGAGCCCTGGACGTTGAGGAAAGCATCCGATGGGGTGGAAAATGCGCAAGCAAACAGGTTATGTGTGGCTGCTGCACAGGGAAATGGCAGAAGGGAGCAAAGGGAAGGGGCAAGGAAAAAAGCCCAAAACAAAAGGACAAGTGAGGGGGGGATGCTCTGAGAGACGTGAAGGGATTATCAGGGAAATGTTCTTTCCCCAGAGGGTGGTGGGGCACTGAACAGGCTCCCAGGCAATGGGCATGACCACAGGCTGCCATTTAAACAGCGCCCTCATGCCCAGGGTGGGATTTTGGGGTGTCTGTGAAAGGCCAGGAGCTGGATCCATGACCCCGGTGTGTCCCAACTCAGGATATTCGATTTCATGAAGGGCGAGCAAGCAGCGAAAGGGGTCAGCAAAGGAAGATCTTCCTGCAGGGGAGCCCGAGGTGCAGCGGAACCGGAGCGTGGAGAGGCTGAGAGCGGGCGATGCCGGGCCCGTGAGGATGCCCGGTAGCCCCTCCATGAGGGCGGGGAGGGGCCGAGCTGTGGGATGGAGCCCCGCCATGAGAGATGGAGCCCTTCCATGAGGGCGGGCAGGGGCCAAGCTGAGGGACGGAGCCCCGCCATGAGGGCAGCCGATCGATGCCGCGCTGAGGGGCGGCAACCCCTCCATGAGGGCGGGCAGGGGCCGAGCTGAGCGAGGGTCGGTAGCCCCGCCATGGGGGTGGTCGATGCCGGGCTAAGGGGCGGCAGCTTAGCCCCTCAGGGCTGGGCTGAGGGCGGCCGATCGATGCCGAGCCGAGGGGCAGCAGCCCCGCCATGAGGGCGACCAGGGGCTGGGCATGGACATGGCGGCGCCGCCCTCCCTCCTGAGGGCGGCTGGTTCCCGCCCCGCGCTGACGTCACCCCCAGCTCTGCCGGCGCCATTTTGGACGCTCGCCGCCGGGGGGGCCGGAGCGGGGCCGCCCCAGCCCCGCCGCGGCCGC